>JASDQU010169758.1:671-21266 GCA_032191745.1 Picea mariana | reverse complement strand
ACCTCGCCGAGGAGCAAAGGATTGGAGCGCAACTCGGAGCGTGCAGGGACAAACGTCGGTTAAAAGGTACTTCTAACATCCTTCCTTCTCATGCATTAGGCTTAGATAGATTCGAAAGAAATTCAGTGTCCATGATAAGAACTTTTCTGTCTAGGGTTAAGGTCAATCCTTAGAGGTCGATCTACTTGTCTGCAGGCAGATTTTCCTACAACACACTCAATGGGTTTCCAACCTCATCCCAGTTAAGAAGAAAAACGGGTAAATCCGACTTTGTGTCGATTTCTGAAACCTCAATAAAGCGTCTGACAAAGACAACTATCCTGTCCCACCCATGGAACAGATCCTGCAACAGGTATCTGTTTCCGAGAGGCTATATTTATTGGATGGTTTCTCCAGATACAACCAAGTCTTGATGTCTCTTCCAGACCAACTAAAAACTACCTTCTGTACCCCATGGGGCACTTATGCTTATCGCAAAATGCCCTTTGGATTGATTAATGCTGGTGCTACCTTTCAGAGAGCAATGGACATTGATTTTCGAGTCTTAATCAACCACTCTGTCGTAGTTTACTTAGATGATGTAACCGTTTATTCTAAAAACAAAGACGATCATCTAGCTCACTTACGAGCCGTTCTTCTACGATGTCGTAAATACGACATCTCCTTGAATCCCAAGAAGTCCATATTTGCAGTAGAACAGGGTAAACTCCTAAGATTCATTGTGTCTAGTGATGGGATGATTATTGACCCCGAAAGGACTCAAGTCATCGCTAAACTTCCCCCACCTACATCCAAAAAATCCATGCAGTCTTTCTTAGGCCAGATTAATTTCGTGAGAAGATTTGTCCCTAGTTTCTCCGAAATGGTTAGGCCTCTACAGAATCTGATTAAGAAAGACACCCAATATCACTAGGGACCCATGGAAAACCAAGCTTTTAATGCCATAAAGAAGGCCATAATAGACGCTCCGTCTCTCATGAGCCCTGACTTCTCTCAAGATTTTACACTCTATACTTTTTCCTCTGATCGTTCCTATGCCACAGTCCTAACTCAGAATAATTCTGAGAACAACGAAGTACCCATCGCTTTTATGAGCTCTGCTTTCAAAGGTGTTGAACTTAACTACCCAACGGTTGATCGACAAGCCTACGTTGTTTTTAAAGCAGTTAAGCACTTCCGGTCCTATCTTTTGAAGTCACGGACGAAAATCATTGTCCCCTACCCTGCCGTAAGGAACTTGTTAGTGCAGAAGGAGTTAGGAGAGAAGAGAGCTAACTGGGTCACCTCCTTGTAGGAGTATGACTTAGAAATCACCCCAGCTCAGATCGTGAGAGGCCAAGGGTTGTGTAAGTTGGTTGTTGAAACAGGACAGCAAGAAGATAGTGATACATCAAACCCAGAACAACGCGATCAAAGTTTAATTTGTTGTGCACAAAACCTCGTTAGTCCCTGGTACGACGATATTAGATATTGTCTCAAACATGGATCAGCACCTCANCGAGAAAGACGAAGCAGAAAAAGTCTTGCTTGAGTTGCATGCAGGAGAAGCTGGTGGTCACTTCAGTGGTGACACCACTGCTCATAAGGTATTAAGAGTCAGTTATTACTGGCCCATGCTTTTTAGGGATGCCCATGCCTTGTGTCGTAAATGTATCATCTGTCAAAAAGCATCAGGGCGGTTGCAAAAACCAGCCTTTCCCTTGCAACCCGTTTCAATAGATTCTCCTTTCCATCAATGGGGAATTGATATCATAGGTCCTATTAACCCTCCATCCTCACAGTAGCACAAGTATATTGTTATAGCCACAGACTAATTTACACGATGGTCCAAAGTTGTTGCGCTAAGAACTATTAACACAAGTCAGGTGATTTCTTTTCTAAACTCGAATATTATCACCCGTTTCGGTATCCCTGATTGTCTAGTCTTTGATAATGCTTCATACTTTTCTTCTCTTGAGATGAGTGAGTTCACTTTGGGGAAAGGAATAAAGTTGAAGTATTCTACTAGTTACTACCCCCAGGGCAATGGCTTAGCAGAATCAACAAACAAGAACTTGATCAAAATTATCAAGAGGACAGTGGCTGAAAATCACAAGAACTGGCACAATGCACTGCTGAACGCACTATGGGCTGATAGGGTAACACCCAAATCCGCTATAGGTAACTCCCCCTTTTTTCTCGTTTATGGCAGAGAAGCCATTCTACCACCTCACATTATTCTTCCTTCACTTCAGTTGTCACAAAAGGTCCAAGAAGAAGATTGTCCCCCTTTTGAAAGCCGCATTAACGGTTTGATGAAGTTGGAAGCAGTAAGAACCCAAGATAAGCGTAAGTTAGATCAACATCAACAATTGATTAAAAGCTGGTTCGATTCAGATTCTACTTCTGATAGGAATTTTGAAGTAGGCAATCTCGTCTTAAAGTGGGATAAACCACACGAAGGAAAGGGTGAGCACACCAAGTTTCAAAACTTATGGCTTGGGCCATTTTTAATTGCTGAAAAGTTGGGTCCTAGTTCCTTTCGATTACAGAATCTTGAAGGGCAGCTTGACACCTATCCGGTGAATGGCCAAGCCCTGAAAAGATACTTTGCTTGATAACTACCCTTGTATATTATGTAGATATTTTGTTTTTTGTTTGCATTTTTCGTTTGCTTTCTATTTTGATTTTGATTTGAATTGATCAGTTTTTTGTCTTTTTTGAAAAATACGCATACCTGTGCACTGATCCATTCAGACAAAGACAAAGAAAAGTTTCTTCGCTGAAATATCTTCTGAAATTTTGTACAAACATCAGTGATATATTGCTAAATTGATACCTACGTTGGAAAAAATTTTGTTGTTTGAAAGAGGTTTACTGATTTCAATCTCTGAGTAAAGTTTGTCATGATCATCTATTATATTTTTATGCTATCCCTTTTACGTAAAGGAATGACTCAAAAGATGTCTCCCTGTCGTAGGAAGTTGTTTTTATAAATAAAACATTTCTGGAGATAAATAAAGGACAATGTTAAAAAATTCTGATGAGGTCTAAAAAAATATGTTAAAATATCAAGATTATCAGCATCACCCCGCTCATCTATATATCTACAAAAGAAAAACAAAATAAAATTATTAATAAGAGCTGTGGGAAGTGCTTGTAAACCCGCCGGGATACTAAACAGGTCTGCTGGCAATGGGTAAATACATGCATGGCGCCAAGACAACTTCGCCGGGGTATTGAACAGTCCCGCTGGAAGCAAAGCAATGTCGGGTACATGGAAATCTATAAAAAAATATGAGAAACCTCTTTAATGTCCTTTATTCTGATCTAGAACTTCTTGACAGGATACAGATGTCAGAGTGGGTTAAATCGAAACCCTGTCGAGGCTATGGACACCTGCTGGCAGCAATGGACATGCCAACAGTATTGAAGATTTTATATTTAATATCGTGACTTGCTAATCTTAAGACTGTTATTGGTTTTCATCTTTTAAAACACTGCTGGAAAAGATGGTGAATGATGATATTTGTATGATTTTCTGGTTGTTGTTTTTGAGTGGAAATTTTCTTTGCTGTCCTAATCTGAAATTATTTCTTTGACAGAGATAACTGCTTCTACCAGTGTGTCACCATTGTTGGCAGCCAATTCAATTTTTTCTATTGTCCTATAAGCTGCCTACACCTATGTCTTCCAAACTTCAAATTGTCGTCGCATTTTTCAAATAGACGATATTTTCATTTCTTGCGACACTTGCTAATTTGTCTCCATTAATTTTTCACGACTGTAAGCATGAAAACTTCTCCTTTCGAGGTCACATTTCAATCGTTATTTGAACTGTCATGATCTTTTATCGATATTTCCTATGGCACTTACCTTTGGTTTATCATCATATGGCTGAAAGGACTTTTAAACTATGCTCGTTGGACATTTTTATATTGATTGCATAACTTGATTTTATTAAGTTTGTGAGGCATTGAGCATATAGATTTATACTTTTTATGACTTGCCTAATTATTGATTCTATGAATTGCATAGGGGTCATGGTTTATTTTTGTTTTTATATATATGATGTGTTCCTTATTATAGCTCTTGGATTGTCAATTTTATGAGTATCGATTGGCATAATGGTTTAAAACTTTTGATTTATACAATAGCACATGGTTAACACTTGGTCTTGGTTTCACGTTGAATGACAATGGTTTGAAAAACTATAGTTGATTTGGCGCGTTGGCATAACACTCACCATTCAATTCTTCGGTAGGCCAAACGATATGGTTTTTGGAGCTATTATTGTTTAAACCGATGTGGAACTTGGCGGTTGTACTTCACCATAACTATTGTGCATGGTGGTGAATAACTCCACCACCCTCGCATGCGCACATTAATGCTTTTCCCCTTTGATCGTTCATTGTTGTTAGAACGAACAACTCTTCTCCTATGCATTGGTGAATTCGACCCAAACCCTTACCATGTGCTCACACCATGGCCCCAGTCGTGAGGGCTGAACCCAATGGAAACCAGGCTCTATTGATGTTTGACAGTGCCCGCAGTGACCTCGAGGAAAATGGGTGGCTTTCATTTATACAAAAGTTCGAGGGTTTTAACCTCTGCGTAGCTTGACAATTTTCCATGACCTTTGATGGATGTCGAGCCAAGGTCGGCGATATTCAATTGGAAATTGATGAACAGTTTATCAGGCTTGCTACGGGTTTGCCTACCACTGGACAACGATGGTCCAAGAATTGCAAAGTAGAGGAGGTCCCATGGACACTGCTCTTCCAGTCGCGTAAAATCACCTCCTATGATAGAGGTATGCCTATGACCATGCTTAAACAATGTTGGCACGATTTATTGATAATAATCAAACAGTTTATCACCTGTGACGGTCGGTATGGGTTTGTGTTCTTACACCACCTGCATTTGCTTATGGTTTTTATGGGTTATCAGCTCAATATGCCCTATTATTTGCATAGAAGCCTGTTTAAAATGTCAAAGAAGTACAAAAGAAACCAGGTTGACAGTAGACTTTTTCATTATGGGCTGGTGAAGCTTATTGTTGTCTGTCATTTGAGTCAGCACGGAGATTGTTGGAGCAATTTCATTGCTCGGAATGATTTCGGGGATTCGAACCCTACAAAGGTTGACAAACCAGTGGTGAGCGAGGTCAAGGTTGTACCCTCAGTACCCTACCATATCCTTCTACCTAAACCCTCGGCTGACCTTCCTATCGACTCACCCCACACTATGGCTAGGAGTGTTGAGACTGTTAAGCCTATGGGCAAAAAGCACAAAGAAAACCTCACTGCAAACGCCAAAGGGAAAAATAATGCACGTTTAATTTCACGGATGGCAAGAAATAAGCCAAAACCTCCTATCGATCCAAACCCTATCATGTTGAGTAAGGACTGCGATTCGGAAGTGGAGCGTTTCTTGGCTAGCAAATACCCCTATTCGCAAGGTTTGTGTGTCGAACCCTCGTATGACTTTGTGTCAAACCTACCCCCTTGCCTACAGGACGACCCTAACTACCCAGGCATTAAGCTGCCTTGTGAAACCCCTGGTCATTTATCCAAACCCTCTCCTTCTCTGTCTAAACCTACAGTGTCACTTTGTGATCAATGCAATGCATGGTTAGAGCGATACTATAATGATGTTCCGATTCTCCAGTCAAAGATTCAATCTTTGGAGGATCAGATTGCAACCCTAACCAGTCAAAAGGCCAAGTTACAAGCGAATGATAAGAAACAAAATTCGACTGGATCCATCTTGTTTAAAAATGTGGAATCAGCCACAGCTATTGTTAATTCCAAGCTGGTATAATTGAGCAGCCTCGTCACTACACAGGTATGGAAAATTTCATTGTGTAAATAATCTAGGTGAATATAATGTTTGTGATTCAATTTTCAAATAGCTCTGTTCACATCATTGAATGATTATGTTACATTGCATGCATTCTATATATGGTCTGGCTTTGAACAAAACAAATTTCGATTCAATATATGATATGGTTATTCCCAGTTTAGCAATCATTAGATTTCGATTGGATTTGAGTGGTATGTTTTGAGATCTGATTGACTAGTTTATAAAATTAATGGTTTGCATCCAAATGATTAGGTTTGTATCATGATCATATTGGATTTGTTTATGATCCATGTGCTATAGTTAAACGGTTTGATTGAGTTTGATTGTTACAATCTTACCCGGATTTGATTTCATGCTAGGACCGGTAAATGTTTCAGGAGGATACCTGTTATGATGTTGTTCTATATTTGATTGATTCCAAGTTAATTGACCCAGTTTCTTTGATAAAAACAATACGCTCAAATGACATCCACGCTCGAATTGGAAATGAATCTGAATCATAACAATTGGGTGGAAATCCTTAGCTAAATCGATTCGTTTTTGTTCTAAGTTGGCAAATTCATTTTACGAATCGATTTCATATTATAATTGATGCTCTGTATTTTAAATTGTGAAATGAATCGGTCAAACTCTGTTACGTTTTGTTTGATTAAAACGATTGTGATCAAAATTAATCGATCCTGTCTGTTGACTGTGCAAGAATCAGTAATCGAAATTTATGACAAATCATGTTTGATTGATCCTGTCACGTTCTGGTTATGTGTCGGTTATGGTTTGAATTCATTCACAGCCTAAATCTTTTTGATTTACAGTTATCATGATCATCCTATTCGATGCAAGTATAACGAAGTGTTTGCTATTTGTTATGATTTCGATTGAATATCAAAACAATCTCATTCGATCTATTGAGACATGATTATGATGTTGTTACATGTGATTTCATTTACCCGATTTGTAACGATAATCGAAACAAAGTAGTTCTTTCTTTGCATTCGATTAAATGATTTGAATCTTGTTGCTATATCGTTATAGCTATAACAATTGGAAAATGGTTGTGTTGGATTAGATCGTATCACATATGATATGTTTCATTATCAGTTTAAATTGGATATGAATTAATTTTATTATTCGATTATGACTTTGAAGACCTGATTTTGTGGTAACGAAACAACAGAGTATTCCTATCTCTGTGTTCGATTGAATCACTTTTGATCCTGTTTACTGTTGAATGATAAAATCATTTGAATCTTAAATGATTCATTTTTTATTATTGGAAGATAATTGTATTTAATTCTTTTAAAATATTTGATTTGATTTCAATTGCGATTCTGTATATTTTTTTAGACTACCTACAAAATCAGATGATTCTGTAGCTAAGTCTGTAGGATTAGATTTTTATTGTTTTGCTAATAAAATATCTTTCTAACTTGTTATTTTTGGTCCATTTCAGGTGAATTCGAAATTGCATTGGATTGGATACACAGTTTAGAGGATATTTGAAATATTTTAGTTTCATTTTAGTTCCTAGTTTAGTTGATTTTGGGAATATCTTCCCAGATTATGTAAACAGTTTGATACTATCCACAGGGAGGTTTTACCCTGTGGAAAAACTTATAAATACTTATTATTTTTGTAATAATGATCATCCTCATTCGTGGGAGAACAAGGATATGTAATTTTAATACGGACTGAGACAGAATTTGATATTCTGCTACAGCTTTAGCTTTTCATAATATCAATATTTTGTTTTATGTTTAGGTGTATCTATTTGCATTTGGTTAATGACTACTTTAGCTATCTTAATATTTGCAAATGATATATTTTGATCAATATAATCCATATCTGATTTCTTCCAAGTATCTAAAAAACATAGCAATTGTTCGATTCAGTTTGTGAATGACAGATTTATATTCTTCATAAGTTGAATTATTAAGTATAAGTTTTTGCATAATAGGTTTCCCTTATTGCAGAGATTTATAAATCATATAATTGTTATGATTTTTTATGTCTTGTTTGTCCTATAAACAATTCAAAGAACAGTGCAGCCTATCATTTACGAGAAGCTTCTGAATCATCCGGTGCAAGTTTCCTTCCTCCAACCAGCTTCGAAGTCATCATACACAGGACAAATCTGGAGTGTTTGCAGGTCAGTTTGTCATTTGTTTAGTATATTATTAGTAGTTTAGTTTAGATATAAGTTTATTTAGATACATGTAGAGTTAGTATATTAGATTGTTTAATTTCAATAAGTTTCATTTCTTGTTTACAAAATTATAAAAATCAAAAGATATCTCTAACTGTCTTAGGAAAGAAAGCACATGAGTTTTACAGGTTTTATTTAAATCTGCCAGTTGTAGATATTGTATATTTGTGAATAAGTTATAGTGCAATAAGTAGTAAGACAACTAATTAGTAGATTCTGTATATATAGTTATTAGAGTACTTTAGTTTTGTTTTAGTTTTAGTTTGTTTTAGTAGTTAATTTTGATTAGATTAGTGTATTAGTTTGTTTTAGTGTTAGTAATAGTTTGTTTTATTGTTAGTTAATTTAGTTTCCTGTATTTAGTTTTAGTTAGTTTGTTTTATTTAGTTTTAGTTTGGTTTGTTTAGTTTTAGTTAGATTAGTTAGTTTAGATTAGTTTTCTCTTTGGTTTTCTTAGGACCTTAGAACGACCAACAGAGACGTTAAACCCGTCAGGGTGGTTCATTCCAAATGGCTTGGGTTATTAGACAACCCCGGACCGGTTCCACTCTCTCAGTTGACGGACGGTCAATTTCGCCCATCAACACAAGGTTTTCCAGCTTCCATTGATTACTTTTCCTCACTATTTCACTAAGCATGTAGTTGGAAAATATGTCCCTTGTCTTGATTTTTCTCTAGGGAAAAACCTACTTTTAGAATTCAACGGTAGGTTGAAAAAATTAAGAATAATTTTATTATCTCAGGCTTCCATCCTTCCCTTAGGAAATTTTCGATCATCCTTTAGGTTCGTACTAGTCCCTTTTCAGACCTCAAGATGTGAATATGTCCAAGGTAGCCAACCTTTAGACTCTTTGAGTCAGTATTTAGAACCTTTGATTTTTCATGATCCCTTTCTGAGATGGATTGATCACTTTCCTAAGAGTGTGAATTGGCATGACTTTGTCCCTCCCTCCCACCTCCATGAGTTAGAATTTACAATTTCTGATGATGCAATACATTTTCTAAATCATGTTATTTTTGTGCTTGACTTATCATTGTTTTGGATTATGATTAATCATATAGGCAGGTATTATGAGATATTTCTAGTTAGGTTTCACTGGCTATTGGACTACACCTAGCATTCAACCAACAGGTAAGTATAGGTAAGTAGGTAGGCATTTGCATTCATTGTATATACCGTCTGCATATCATGTTAGAGTAGTGTAGTTTCCTTTCCATTTGTATATATGATTGCTTACTTGTATTTCATTGTATCATATATGAGCTAGGGGTGATATAACCACCCCAAAAGATTATTAATCATTTTTTGTTAAGATCTAGTAGATCACAGGTCATGCCAGAGATGTTGAGGTTCTCATCCACTCTATAGTGAGAAAATGTCCCCAAGTTGGAGGCATATGTTATCCCCTATTGTAGGGATAACTAAGGAAATTATGTCTTGAGGCCCACAGGTCCTAGGCATGGAGTAACAAGAGCCATATTGACTTGAGCTTGGCCCTGGATGACCCATATTTTCTTCAACACCTCCTATATATCATCAACAACAACATCCATCCCATCGACCTGGTTCTGAGGTAGAAATGGGTCTTTCTCCATGAGGTAATGAGTTCAGGTATCATGGCATGTGTCACTTTGATTCTCAAAACATTTGAATATGTGCATTGAATTCTCTTTTGTTTCATGATGTTTGCATGGAAATTATGCCTTTTAACTTATCCATACCTGGGGGGGATGACATAATACCCTAGTAAGTTGGTTCCCTTAGGGATGAGTTTTAATTGGGTGGGTCTATGAAAGATCATAGTCCATTCCTTCCATACTTATCACTTTTCATTATTTTCCCTCTCATCTATCCCCTACATTAGTTCGAGCATTGGGTTTTCCAATCTAGTAAGGGTTGTACATTTCCTTGTGGGAAGAAGGGGCTAAAGGCCCAGCGGATCACAGTAGCTGGAAAAATTTAAAATCAAAGATCAAACCATGAGATCCTTCACCTAGGGATCCTCGAGAAAGTAATAAAAGTATTCCCAGCAAGAAAAAGGGGGGACCCATAAAATAAAATAAAACTCAAGACCTAGTTGGTGGATAGGAGGTCTCATCTTGAGCCAACCTATTAGGTCCATGGGAATGTAGTGGTTTGACACAAATATTTTTTCAGTCACCATGCGAGGGTATTGTCTCTTGGTGGCATATCCAAGAAAAAGGGGGTCTCATCATGACCCAACTTGCTCATCACCGTGAAATTCTTGTGGGTAACATTGTCACCATTGGTCACCATGCCAGGGAAATGTTCTTTAACTATTCTCTTGAAAGAAAAATCAATAAGACAAAGAGTAAAAAGTAATTGAATGGGCTAGCAAACAATTGCATCCATGATAAGGTGCAACTCACCCTATATAGAGATACCCACAGGTAAGACCCGCATTTCCCTGTTATCACTGCACCCCTTGCCCAAACATCCCCTACACCATTTCATGCATTTACATGACCTAGATTAGTCTTCACCTGGAAAAAACCCATAGTTGAGGAGGATTATCCCAATAGGACATCCGGATACACTCTCCAAACCTAGCTTGTTAAATAGCATAATGTCCTTGAGAATTTGTTTGGGAAAAGGGGGGTTTGATGCACATGTTTGGGTAACTTGATTATTATATGTGATTGACATTTCTATGATCCATGTGACTTATGAGCCCATGGATGGCGTACTTGTTGTTGTTTCAAAAACATGCCCGACGAATAGGTACATATGGGGAGATGATTAGCTCAGACCTCAATAGGGATAAAGTCCCACCATATGGATGTTGAGACCCCAGCTAGGGGCAGAGGGATACCAGAGGCTTGCACCAAAGAAAAGGGAGGACGTTCCACCAGAGGCACTTTGGCAGGCCTTGAACTAGGGGGTTCTTTCCCTCCCACCATGATGTTGTCCCTTGAAGTCCCTTGACGTCATCATTCTAATCCCTGACGTCATCAAGTTGGGGTTCTAGGCATAAAGACAACTTGGTTGGCATGTGTGGCCGTTTTTGAGGGGTTTTGAGCCCCAACGTTTCACTTTGGGCGCCTAGTGTTCCAACAAGGGGCCAACCATCACCCTAGGAGGGGCACGATGTCACCCTAAAATGATAAAATTAGGGTTTTTATTGTCAAATTTATGTAAAACTGGATTTTTGATGTAAACTGGCCATGTTGGCCGTTTTTGACCTAAAATGTAATTAAAGGTCATTTGTATTGTATAAATAAGGGAAACATATCTTATATTTTTTATGATATTTCACTCACACAAGTGTGAGGTCTGAAATTCGACCTCTTTTAAGTCTTATTGGCTAAACTAAGTGGTGCACAAATCTTGGATGGAGCTTTTATTTGTGTTTTTTTGCATTTTCATGGTGGAAAGTCTTCAACTAGGGTTTGTGACTAGATTATTCTTGGTTAAGTAAGTAGAAATCTGAAATCCTTCTTTCTTTTGAATTTTTATGGTATCTTTTAATTTTTCATTTATAAGATTATGAAATTGCTAGTGTGAAACCCTAGGAGAAAAGCACATGTTATTGTATTTCTCTCAATTAATCTTCACCTACTTGATTTTTCAAACATAAACCTCCCTTGAAGCATAGACTAGAGCCCTACATTATTATCACTCTAAGTACTATTGCTTCATTAAGATTTCATATTTTATTTCAAGATTGACCTAAATAAGAAGGAAAATCGCTAGGGCCTGTGGTTACCTACTTCCTAGCAACTTTTTCCTTCTAGGGTTTTGGATGATTAAGGCCTTAGGTTACTAACACCTCAACCATCCTCCCTCTTGTCTTTAGCTCACCCATTATCATTTGTTTCCCCTAAATATTCCCACTGCAAAAGTGACTCCATTTACCCTAAAGGAGCTAGTCCATACCTTACAAGTGATTGGTTGACTAAAACAATGTTTAAACCATCTAATTCAAGATCTCTACTAACCAATTCTAACCTTAGATTGGAATAACCTACTAACTATCTTGTTGTTGTTGAAATTTTTTTCTACAACCATCTATGACAACAACAAAAGCTTCTTAAAAGCAAGTGTTAAAGCTGATTTTACATTGCCTTCATTGCTTCTAACAAATACTAGCATTTTGCCAAGTTTAGGTTATCATTTTTTGTCATTATTGAAGCTTTATTGAGGCATAATTGTGAATCTATTACTATATATACATTGTTGTTATAAATATTTATGTTTCTTTATCTTTTATATCAGCTTATGCTTTTATTCAAAGTCCATGGTCTTATGAAACACTAACATCAATTGGTACTTGCAAATAGTGTTTTTCTTGTTGTCTTGTTCTAGGTAAGTACACTTAAGAAATGCTTTTCTTCATATTATTAAAACCTTTGGGAATTTCTGAATAGAGTGACCTGTGAGAGGGGTGGGATTTTCTTGATACTATGACCTTAGCCTTCTCAAACCCCCAGGTCACCGGGGACGTCTCCCCTATGATACTACCCACAAAGATAAAGAGGTATCTTTTTTAGGTGATAGTGATAGGACAACCTCCTGTTATGCCAATTTAGTGATCATTTTCCTTTGGCTTTGGGAAAGATCAAATTGCAAGATAACATTTTGGTGCCACTGTTAGGGAACACTGAGTTAATTCTCCTTAAAGATGACACTCTTCGATAAGCCTTTCCTCAAAAACAATTATTTTACACATCTTACCTAGAGACTCCACTGAGGTTGATCCCCTCATCCCTTTGATGATCCCTAGAAGGATTATCTTGTGACTCCACTAATGATTAAGATAAACATGTCTTCTCAATGGGACCCAGGATATTTTAAACCCTTGGATATGAGTAAAATACCAGGGTATCCTCTATGAATGCCTTCGAGGTATGAAAAATGGCTCCCTAAATTCATTGGTAGTGATGAAGAGAATGCTAATAAACATGTGTGTGATTTTCATGCTTTCTTTTGACTTCACGTTATCACTAATGATGTTGAAGACCTAACAATGAAAATTTTCTCTGCTACTCTTCACGATAATGCTAGCAGATGGTATGATGACCTCCCTGATACTAGTATTATTTCCATGGATCAATTAGAAGATGTTTTCCTTGAAAAATGAGATCCTTGTGTTTTTCTAAACAAACTTAATCACATGAAGAATAGTACGAATGAAATTGTTAGGGAATTTAATGATAAATTTGAAAGGGTGTTACAACAGATCCCAGTAAGACATCACCCATCACATGAATTTCTTCTTTTTCTTTACACAAAATCCTTTACAAGAAAAATAAGTTTCCCTATCAAAGACGAAGCTCCTAGAACAATACAGAAATTTTATAACATGGCTACAAAAATCGAATCCAATATATCATCATTCAAAGAACAATCCTTTCTTCCAAAAATCAAGGTTTTTAAGCCCAAAAATATCTTGGATATTCCCAAGAGAGTACCCTCCCTTGATACATCTATTGAAGAAACCATGAAATATTTAGAACAAGAAATCAGTCAACAAGTGGTTGAGGAAGGGGGTCTTGATGAAGGTTACCAATCCCATGGGGAGGAACAAGAATATACTCATGCTTCTAGCAAGGATAATGAGGAGTTGGTTGAAGAGAGAGAGCCTAAAGGTATTAAACATAATGATGAAGTATTAATGTGTTGTCCTCCCTCCGATCAAGCCATCCTAAATCCTATTTTTCCTGAAAAAGAAGAAGAGGATGAGGTTAGTCACTTTAATTTTCAAGATTTTGATAAGACCTTATTCTATGATTCAAAGAGTGAAGGAGAAATGGAATCCTCGGGAAAGATAGATCCCCCTTGTTTTAAAGTTGAAGATGTAGTGTCAAGTCACGAGGACAAGAAAATGATTCCTACTCTTCCATTTGAAAAAGTTATCCAAATCCTTGAAGCTTATGCACAGGAAGAAGTAAGCACAGTGAGTTATTTCCCTTTCCAAAATTTTAATAATGCTTTTTTTTATGATTTGGAAAGTGAAGAAGTGTTAGAGGAGCCCTTTGATGTTTTAAGCCCTTCATGTTAGTGTCTCTTTGCATAATAGCCAAGGGAAAGGTGGTGTCATCACAAGCCATCCTTCTCATCTCCTTGAAATGCTTGTGGGTAATGTTTTCACTATTGGTCACCATGCCAGGGAAGTGTCCTCTAGTTATTCTCTTGAAATAAAAAGCAATAAGACAAACAATAAAAATGCATTGAATGGGCTAGGAAACAATTGCATCCATGAAAAGGTGCAACTCACCCTCTACAGAGGCACCCACAGGTAAGACCTACATTTCCCTTTTATCATTGCACCCCTTACCCAAACATGCCCTACACCATTTCATGCATTTAGATGAACTAGATTGGTATTCAACTGGAAACACCCCACACCTGAGGAAGATTATCCCAATAGGACATCCTGAGACCCTCTCCAAGATTGCTTGTTAAATAGCATAATGTTCTTGAGAATTTGTCTGGGAAAAGGGGGGTTTGATGGACATGTTTGGGTAACTTGATTATTAAATGTGATTGACATTGATATGATCCCTGTGACTTATGAGCCCATGGAGGGTGTACTTTTTGTTGTTGCAGGACCATGCTCTACAGACAGGTACATATGGGGAGATGATTAGCTCATACATCCATAGGGATAAAATCCCACTAAATGGAATTATGAGATCCCAACCAGGGGCAGAGGGATACCGAAGGCTTGCACCAGTGAAAAGGGAGGATGTTCCACAAAAGTCACTTTAGAAGGGTTGGACCAAGGGGGTCTTTCCCTCCCACCATGATGTTGGCCATTGAAGGCCCCTAACGTCATCATTATCAGCCTTGACATCATCTAGTTGGAGTTTTAGGCATGAAGACAACTTGGTTGGAACGTGTGGAAGTTTCCGAGGGGTTTTGAGCCCCAATGTTTCACTTTGGAGGCCTAGTGTTCCAAGAGGGGGCCCAACGTCACCCTAGGAGGGGCATGACATCACCCTAAAAATATAAAATTAGGGTTTTTATTGTCAAATTTATGTAAAACTTGATTTTTGATGTAAACTGGTCATGTCAAACTTTTTTGACCTAAAATGTAATTAAAGGTCATTTATATTGTATAAATAAGGGGAAAATATCTTGTATTTTTCATGATCTTTCACTCACACAAGTGTGAGGTCTTAAATTCATTCTCTTTTAAGGCTTATTGGGTAAACTAAGTGGTGCACAACTCTTGGAGGGATCCTTTATTGGTGTATTTTTTCATTTTCATGGTGGAAAGTCTTCAACTAGTGTTTGTGACTAGATTATTCTTGGTGAAGTAAGTAGAAATCTGAAATCCTTCTTTATTTTGAAAGGTTATGTTATATTTTACTTGTTCATTTATAATATTATGCAATTTCTAGTGTGAAACCCTAGGAGAAAATCACATGTTATTGTCCTTCTCTCAATAACTCTTCACCTACTTGATTTTTCTAGAAGACACCTCCCTTGAAGCATATACTAGAGCCCTATCTTAGTATCACTCTAAGTACTATTGTTTCATTAAGATTTCATATTTTATTTCAAGCTTGAAATAAAGAAGAAGAAAAATCACTAGGGCCCAGAGTGACCTACTTCCTAGCAACTTTTTCCTTCTAGGGTTTTGGATGATTGAGGCCTTAGGTTATTAACACCTCAACCATCCTCCCTGTTGGCCTTAGCTCACCCATTATCATTTTTTCCCCTAAATATTGTTGCTGCAAAAGTGATTCCATTTACCCTAAAGGCACTAGCTCATACCTTACAAGTGATTGATTGACTAAAACAACCTTTAACAATCTACTTCAAGATCTCTACTAACCACTTATAACCTTATATTGGACTAACCTACTAACTATCTTTCTGATGTTGCAAAAGATTTCTACATCCATATATGAGAGCATAAACGTATTCTTAAAAGCAAGTGTTAAAGCTGATTTTACATTTCCTTCATTTCTTTTGACAAATACTAGCATTTTTCCAAGTTTAGGTTATCATTTTTGGTCATCATTGAAGCTTTATTGAGGCATAATTGTGAAGCAATTATTGTATATACATTGTTGTTATAAATATTTTTGTTGCTTCATATTTTATATCAGCTTATGCTTTTATTCAAATTCCATGGTTTTATGAAGAACTAACATCAATTGGAACTTGCAAATAGTGTTTTTCTTGTTGACTTGTTCTGGGTAGGTACACTTACGTAATTCTTCACTTCATCTTAATAAAACCTTTGGGAGTTTCTGATCAGAGTGACCTGTGAGAGGGGTGGTATTTTCTTGATACTATTGCCTTAGCCTTCTCAAACCCCCAAGTCACTGGGGACGTCTCCCCTGGGGTACTACCCCTAAAGAGAAAGAGGTGTCTTGTTTAGGTGGCAATGATGGGACAACCTCCTGTTACGTCAATTTAGTGATCACTTGCCTTTGTCTTTGGGCATGTACAAATTGTGTGATAAAAGTGACTCCTAGCTTCTGATGTACTAGGCAAATGGTAAAAGTAACATTTCTAAATTGGATCTGGGGCCTATTTTCAATAGTATTATGGAAAAGAAAATTGTTTTTGAAGAGGTTTCCTTTTCTCATGTATACTGAAAATTCAACCCCAAAGTTGATCAGTTATCAAAAGAAGCACTCATTTTGGAGGATTTGTTTTTTCTTGTTCATGAGATTAAGGACCATACTCCGACATATTTGATACTCTGACATATTTTTTGATGAATGGATTCTTGGTCTTGTTTTCATTTTTTTAATGTAAAGCTAGAGAGAGTTTGGTCTCAACATGAATACGAAGTTGTGGAACTATTTATTTAAATAATGACATGTGTAAGGATGATTGTAAGAGTCAAAGTCATAAGCATAGGCTATAATCTTATATGATAGAGGAATTCTATAAAGGAGATGGTTTTTAATGTTAAAGGTATAAGGGATATCGTCAATGTGTATGTCATTTCCACAAGAAATATCAATACAATGATTTTTATCTCATAAAAAAAACCTGAAATATAAATATTACTTGTAGGTAGATGCGCTCGAGAAAATAGACTATGGTGGGGATGGACATTGTTGAATTCCTCTTTTGACATAAATAATTCCCTATATTACCTTGTATCTAAGCCTTTTTTCCTATGATATGAGCCTATAATTGACTATTTCCCCCCCACACACATACCTAATGACTGTGTTCATGATCACAAGAGGTAATTGATTATTTAAAGTATGTTTTGTTTAACTTTCTTAAATAAAGTCGATTAAAGTGTTTTATTTTGTATAGTCCTAATGGTTTGATTTATGAGCAGTCTATCCGGCACTACCAGACACCATGCAATCCCGTACCAAATCCATTCCAGTACCCAAGGTAGTTTTAATCTGGTACCAAATTCATTCTGGTACCAAGTCGTGCGCTATTCTGGTACTGCCCGCTTTGCATCCATTCTGGTACCAGACTCGCAACTGTGTGCAATTTGGTACCAGAACCTCTGTTTCCAAAATGCACCAGTTGGAACAGAATGATGGTGAATATTTCGAGAAGACAGTTGAATATAAGAACCCAAATTAGTTTTCAAGTTGCAAGAGACTCCATCGCTCATGCACTTCGTGTCATGAGGATGGAGTCGATTCCTAAAAATTCGATGTAAATCTTAATTGTAAAATTTCTCAAACCATTTAATGCTTATCCATAGATATTGATAGTATCAACTTACCTTACATAAGGAATGTTGTATAGATGATAGTTAGTGATAATAGGGAATGTAACGAAGTATGCTATTAAACCAGATGATACCTATCGTTTTTATGTATGAAGTAAAAGACTGTTGATCCAATTTACCAGTTGAATTAATGAAGAAGATCTTTTATGTCAATTCTTGAATGTGAGTGAAAATATTTAGTTTGTTTCGTTCTTAAGAGGTTCCTTGTTGGTTCGGTAAGGGCCCAACGCCCCAACTAAGGTAAACCTCCTTGTATACGTTTTGTGTGTTTGTGTGGATATTTTGCAAGAGTGTGTATGTGATTGATCTTTAATTTATTTTTGGAGTTCAGCATTGAGTTAATCGGTTTTGGATTGGTGTGAATAAGAAGGTGTTAGTTCGAATATACATTTCATTCTCAGATGTTGAAGATGGCCATTTAATTATTTGAAGTGTGGAACTGATATCTTGATTTTATGATTGCAGTAGATTTAGTATATCAAGGAACCAAAAGACTTTATATCTCATCTTCATGCTCTACAATAAAGTCTTTCAGTTACATTGAATACTCCTTGCGATGGTTTGATTGAATTACATGAAGCTGGAGTTGGTTTTGATTTCGAGAGTGATTGGAATTGATTGCTATTTACTATTTTGATTGCTATAGGAGACAAGATTCTTAAAGTTCATCCCTTTAATTCATGAGCCTGAAATGAACAGACTTGTTTCTTTAGGACAACATCTCTTTGATTGGTTGTTTGTTTAAGTTTCATTATCAGTTTTCTCTTCTAAGTTCAAAGATATTTGAAGTATTTAGAAATCTTAGAAACAGAGTTTTTATGTTATTAATTATTTCCTATATGCAACAGACTTAGGTAGGTTACCTATTCTCGACACATATAGTGTAATGACTCTTTTGATTACGAATCTCGAATTGACATTTAAATGAGTGTAAGATATACATTGAACATATTTATACACCAACAAATTGGCGCCATTGTCGGGGAGTTGTAAACGATAATAGGTAGCATTTTGAGTTTTTGATTAGTTTGATGATGTATTGGATTGGATTGGATTTGAGGATAATCTGAGGGTAGAGAGAAGATGGTAAGACGAAAGGTAAGAACCTACGCATCCACTTTGGTGGGGTTGCTCCAAAGTCAGGTTGTCCTGCTACCTTTAATTAGGAATCTGTGTTTTTTATTCATTTCATTTAAATTTATTTTATGAGTAGGTATAGGGATAATAAAGGTAGATTTATTCCTCCTAAAATCTCAAAAAATCTAGAAAGGAAAACAACAACAAAAAACCCCCCCTTATACTAATTGTAACGCCCTGTTTCCCCTGGTCTGTAAAAATAACTAATAACTATATAGGCCAAGAACTATGACAAACTCAAAGATGTGAATGTTTGATTTGACGGACCTTTGTATAAAAGGTCGATGAATGTAAATTATGTTATGATTATGTATTGCATGACTGCTGGGAGGGGGGGGATGTGCTAAAACAGACCACGATGGCTAATGAGATTTGGTGGAAGGGACCTCGAAAGGTTGTGTTAACTTCCACCAAGCCAGTACCGTACTGGTTTTTACTTTCTCAAAGATCAAAAAAACTCTCTGACCCTGGAACGAATTTCCCATCAGATTGGTAGGTGGGGAGTCTCCTCAAGAGTTAATGAGGGGATGGGGGTGAACTACCCATCCGTAACAGCTCCCAGACCTGACCACAGACGGGGAAATTTGCACCACATGCAATCTTGTAGATAAAAGGCAAGGGAGGAAGTGTGGAAAAAGGGAGAGGACAGAACACGCACAACGAGGATCGTGGAAGAAAATTGGAGGAGCTCTAAAAATACAGGGGGTTCTGAATAGAGGAGAAGGAGAGTACCCTTCGTCCTTGAATTATGTTGAGCTAGAAGTAGGAGATTGACTCTCAAGCATCGTGGTCTTGCTCGGGGGTGGATAGTGGTAAATCTGTTTGGAGTCACTGAGCCTATGGTTGGGTGGAAACGAGCACCCCTCTTAGCATTCGCATCACGTACAGATTTTCTGATAAGTGTTATGTCTTGCATTTGGAATTGAATGTCACGGTTGCATGCTCATTTTTTTTTATATGCTCGTAAATAGTTTCTATATAGAAGTGGTTGCCTTGTGTTTTGCTTGGAAATAATGGATGCATGCTTATACCGATACAACTATAAATCAATTAATGCATAGAATGTATGAGTTTAGAATACGAGTCTATTCCCCAGAGGATTGACCCGTCTAACTTGATTCATGCTATGCCCTGTGTCATCCTCCCGAAGGCACCTTTTTCGTGAAAATTCCCTCGCATTCCAGAGTTGGAGTGAGTCCCTTGAAAATACTACCATTATAGTAAATCCACAAGTTTACCTTTCCCCTGTCACGAAGTAAATGGGTTTCAGCGTTTCGACACCCAGGAAACCAAAGGGTATGACCCTTGTCTTCGCATGTTGTGAAATCTTGATATGCGAAATCCCGGTATGAGATAACCCCAAAGCGGTGTAGTGTGAAAGGATTTCGACATTTCGGAACCCGGGAGACCAAAGGGTATGACCCTTGTCTTCGCATGTTGTGAAATCCCGGTATGCGATAACCCCGAAGCAGTGTAGTGTGAAAATATTTCAGCATTTTGGAACCTGGGAAACCAAAGGGTATGACCCTTGTCTTCGCATGTTGCGAAATCCCGGTATGCGATATCCCGAATCGACGAAGTGTGAATGGGTTTGAGCGTTTCGGCACCCCGCAAACCAAAGGGTATGAACCCTTGCCTTCGCATGTTGTGAAATCCCGGTACGTGAAACCCCGATGCGCTCTATGGATGAGCCCTAGGTCACTGGATAGGGTCTTGTGG
>JASDQU010169756.1:10326-21266 GCA_032191745.1 Picea mariana | reverse complement strand
AAATCAAACCAATTTTCCATAAACCTAAGCCAACTCTCCAACATGAATTACTAGGTCTTTAAGTAAACATGGACTAAATTCCCTATCAAAGTAGGAGGGTTTACCCTCATAAATATTCCACATGCAAGAAAAGAAGAAAATACTTTGAAGGAAATAATCATGTGTACAGGAGTGGAAAAGAACCATGAACCCAAAGGGGTGTTATTGAACCATTTCATGACCTTGGGGATGTGTAATACCTTAGTTTTGAGCCCCCATATTAAATAATGTAGTTTGTTAATTTATGAAAGGCTAGTGTGCCTAGGAAATGTAATGTTTTGATCATTATTAATAATAAATACATCACTGGATGCTAGACGGACAAGGACAAGAGTTATAGGGGGCTATGATTCCACAAGAGAGGGGGCTTGATGGGTTAATTACTTATTTTATATTTTATTTACCCATAATTTTTTTAATTTAGAGAAGTGGTTACATGAGCTTCTTGGGGAAGTCCATATGGTTATTGATTTCCAAGTAAATATATAAACCCATCTTTGGTTTGTTTTGGGGTTCACTCATTCATTGTTCATTTTTCATTGTTCACACCTTTCATTTTGTTCTCTCTCTCCATTCACTCTTTCACCCACTCATTCCCCATTCATTTTGATCTTGGCTTGAGAAAGAAAAACGAATTGTTGGAGAGGAGTCGTGGTTTTGTTGGTTGTAATGACTTCTGGTGTATTCCAACCATGAATTAATGCATGCATGTCTGAAATGAATTGACATGTGTTAAGTTTTTCTCATAGTTGCGAATATTGAGAGTCCCAGCATAGAGATTCTTGACCATATGCACTGGAGCTGTAACAACATGTTTCCCCCAGTTTGTAAATATAACTATATTTTCCAAGAGACTATGGAAAACTCAATATGTGTGAATGTTTGATTTGATGGACCTTTGTATAAAAGGGTCAATGAATGTAAATTATGTTATTTACTAGAAAATGGATAAGTGTTGCATGACTTCTGGAAGGGGGTGTACTAAGAGAGACCACGAATGCTATGAGAGAGATTATGAAGGGGACCAAGAATGGTTGCGTTAACCTCCAACCAACGAGTACCTTACTGGATTTAATTACTTAGGACCAGGACAATCCTCTGACCCAGAAATGAACTACAGTCAGGATGGTAGGTGGGAAGATCTCCTCAAGAGTTAATGAGGGGATGGAGCAGAGCACCCATTTGTAAGTCTTTTAGACCTAACCACGGACTGGGAATTCAAGCCACACACAATCTTGCCGAGGAGGGAAAGAAAGTAAGGTGTGATGGGCAGAGGAAGACCTACGAAGAGTGCAAAGATGAGAGGTTAAGCTCTCGGGTTCAAGGAAGAACTAAAGAATGAGCATTCTAGTCGCAGGGAAATGGCTAGCAGGGTTATGATACAAGTTGATAAACGAGGTTGGTCCTACTTTCTTGGTATTGTGTAAACCATCGCTAAGATCCCGTGGGATGAGGAGAGTAACCTCCATCCCTACTATCACTGAGCTAAAAGAAAGGATTTTGTCGCAGAGCATCATGGTCTAGCTCGAGGGTGGCTAGTGGTAAATCCGTTAGGAGTGACTGAGATTATGGTTGGGTGGAAACGTGCATCCCTTTTAGCAGTCGCTTCAAGTTATCTAGTTCTGATAAGTATTTTCCTACTTTATATATTGAACTGAAATAATGGATGAATGCATAGGTTTATGTATACATGTGTATCTATAAATGGTTTCTATGTGGAATGGTCATGATATGTGTATGCATTCATCTCCTTATGAACTTATGCCTTTGAATGATAGTTTGTACACCCTAGCTTAATTCTTGAGGCTTCTTGGGACATAAGCTTGTAAGACGACCGAGATAGGGGGTATCATGTCAATCTGAACCTGTCCATCCGAATAGGATACCTCTTTCAGACTCCTTTCCATGTGACCAAGATTCCGGGCCCAAGTCCCTAACCAATTCACGATAAAGATCAAGAAGGATAGTGAAGTTCAAGCCTTGAAAGGAGATATCTCTCTATTTGGAAGACAAGCGGATGAGATCTATTCGATAGGACCCATATGATCAATACTTATGAACCTTAGGATAAGCCTAAGGAAGCTAAGTCCTCCTAGTTTCAGAGCTCCGTAAGTCTGGGATTTTGGAGTATGACTGACCTTACTAGCCTTATACTGGTCGAAGGTAACCAGGAGAATTGGTTTCCTGTAAGGTTGACCGGCGTTAGGTGGTTCCCCAGGTATTTAGGTGAACCTATCTTACTAACTAAACCGAGATCCGAAACCCTGAAGGACGGAGCCGCAAAGGACCCAAAACCGTAGATCGAGGGATCCTTCGGGTCCTTCCCCCGCCGTTGATATACTGGGAATGCGTGGTGCTAGCCCCTTTAGTTCAGAGATTAGGCACTTTTGGAGATGAGAGGAGTTTGCATCGCAACACTCTCGGATGTTGAATCCCCGAGGTATCAAGATCCATATATCTATAAACCTACGTGGTCGGATCTCGACCGTGAGATCTGAGGAATGTTAGAAGTATGTCAAACTGGGGTGACGTGGTGCAGTGATGTCACCCAGGGTGATGTGGAACCCAACTTGATGTGCCATGTGTCACCAAGATTCGCGTGTATCACATACCCTATAGGCCCATTGGAACATAACACGTGTCACCTTGACCCCTACTACGTGTCAAATTCTTGATATAGGTCCACCTAGCCAACGTGGTTGGTGAAATGACGAGGACTTCAGGACTACGGGACTTCGGGACCCTGGAGGATCTGGGATGTAGTATGGTAGAGAGACCGAATGACCCAAATTTTAGAGCCATGTGATGAGCTTATGGGACTTCGAAAGTTTGAAACTTCGTGTGGTCTCGTGCATAGATAGTAAAGAGGCGTGAAGCACCGGAGTACCGAAATGCCAAATTCCTCCACAACGGATATAGGGGAAAGAGAGTAATTCCATTCATGGGATCGGACGGTGGATGGTCTTCCCTCGTGGAGGAAGGAACTTGGAAATGGCACGTGTGAGGTGGATTCACGTGGGTGCCACGTCACCCTCAACCAATAAACTCCCAAAGAAATTCGAAGAGATATATCTGTCAGTTCCAGGCTCGATTTTTGAGCATGGAGACCGTGGTTGGAAAAATATGGACGAGAAGAAAGTGGTAGAGACCCCGACTGAAGGATTTGATCACTTAAGGAGAACAAAATTTTGAGGCCCCATCCCTAGGAAATCCACTCAGGGGTCGGGTGTGTTACAAATTGGTATCAGAGCATGGTTACAACACTTGACCTGCTTGGGTTCATGGACGAGTTGCATAAAAACTAGATTTAAAGAAATTTAAGGGTGACGCCCTACCTTACCTCTTTCCTAAAGAGTCTGGTTAAACTCTTACTGAAGAAAAATGGACGAAAATTAATGCAGTCTTGCTGCAGAGCTTATCCGATATACAGAGGTAGCTACAACATAGACCTACAACCAATCATGTGGACCGACGACATACAAAGAGAAGTCAAAGTCTACCTAAGATATGAAGACGTGGTCCCATAAGTGGCCACACTAGGAGGAGTACCTCGAGGAAGGTCCAACCTGGAGACAAGGGACACTCATCGAGAGAGTCCTCTGGAAAGGAAACTGGCAACTCCGAGGGATCTTCTAGTAGAAAAACTAGCTCACATTCTCAAAAGAAAGGGAAGAAGCGAAATCATTCCAAAATTCATGACCCTGAAGAGTTCAAGAAATCCAAACCACCCTCTTTCAATGGAGAGATTGATAAAGGAGAAGAGGTAGAAGCTTGGCTTCTTGGTTTAAAGAAGTATTTCAGAGTCCATGACTACTCTGAAAACTTGAAGGCTCGAACAACCATCTTCAACCTGAATGGAAAATATTCCATTTGGTGGGAAGAACTTAAGAATGTGAAAGGAATCCATGAAGAGGACTTATCATGGAATTTTTTTGAGAAACACTTCAAGAGGAAGTATCTGTCAGAGAAATAATTTGATGGGAAGAATAAGGAGTTCTATGAACTCAAGCTCGGACAACTCATCATAGAGGAATATGTCAATAAATTTCTTGAGTTGCTGAGGTATGTACCCTACATAAAGGATGAAAAGGTAAAAGTGAAACGATTTATTAGTGGGTTACCTCAAACCTACTGGAACAGGATTGAGTTTGATGAGCCAAATACCTTAGAATACACTTTCCAGAAGGAAAGGTATTGCTATGAACAGTTCGGGAGTCAGACAGAACCTCGCGAGGACTGGAAGAAGAATAGAAGTTTGGGATTACATTAGAAGGGGTTCAAATCCTCAATATTAAAGAACTATAGGAAGGACTCTAGGATAATCCTTCCTACTAGAAGTGTATATCAGTAAAATTTCCCCTCCCAGAGTGGAAATAAACCTTTGGATCAACCCCAGGAAATACTGATAACCCAAAGAGAGAACCCCTGAAATGTTGGGGTTGCAGAGAAGAACATTTTTTGAGGGATTGTCCACACAGAAAATAGAATAGTAGGAGAATCTAAAATATCCAAGAAGATACCACAGTCAATGATGTGGCTAGGAGCATGCCATGGATTTATGCAGCTTCAGATAATAAACAATTCAACCACCAAGATTCAGTGGTGGAGATGGAAGGTATGATCGCCAACCGTCTAGTTTCTATTTTAATTTACCCTGGTTCTAACTTGAGTTTTATGGCCCCTCAGGCTGTTGATAATTGTAAAATGAAACCAGTTAGACATGTTAAGCCATGGTTAGTACAACTATCCACTGGCACCAAAAGAAAAGTAGCATAGGTCATACCAACTTGCCAATTCATTATGGATGGATTTCCCACCCAAGATACCCTTAACATACTTCCCTTAGGATATTATGATCTATTGATCGGTATGGAATGGATAGCCACATATAAAACTAAGATGGATTGTTACCATAAAACCTTAGAATGTGTAAATGAAGAAGGGGGGAAGATAACCCTCCAAGGGATTCAGAAGCATGTCTTAGTGAGACGAATATCAACCCTTCAAATGAAAAAGTATTGCAGAAAGGGATGTCCTCTATATGCAATACAAGTGTTGGAATTTGTTGAGGATGAAAAACCAAACCTAGAGGACCACCCCATATTAATATATTATAGAGACATGTTTCCAGAATAAGTATCGGGTTTAGCTCCGAGAAGATACATTGACTTCTCCATAGAACTTGCACTAGGAGCAGTGCCAGTGTTTAGGACATCCTATAGGATGAGTACACCTGAACTAGTTGATATCAAGCTACAACTAAAGGAAATGATGGACAAATGATACATCTAGCCCAATGTATTTCCATAGGGAGCATCAGTATTGTTTGTGAAGAAGAAAGATGAAAAACTCCGACTGTGCATAGATTATAGACAACTCAATAAGACAACTATAAAGAACAAGTACCCCTTACTAAGAATCAATGAATTTTTTGACCAATTAGGGGGCACTTCCATTTTCTCAAAGATTGAATTAAGGTCTGGATACCATCAAGTCTGAATCAAGGATGAAGACATCCACAAAAAAACCTTCAAGACCAGATATGGTCACTATGAATTTGTGGTGGTGCCAATTGGACTAACCAATGCCCCTGCCACTTTCATGTGCTTGATGAATGATGTACTCAACAAATTCCTAGACAAATTTGCATTGGTTTTCATTGATGATATCCTAATCTACTCCAAGAACAGAGAGGAGCATGAAGAGCATATTAGACTTTTACTTCAAGTACTAAGAGAGCATCATCTCTACGCTAAGTTTAGCAAGTGTGATTTTTTCCAGAAGCAAGTCCATTACTTAGGCCATGTTATTTCTAAAGAAGGAGTGGCAGTAGACCCTTACAAGATCATATCTATTATGGAATGGCCTACCCCAAAGGATGTATCTAATATCATATCCTTTATGGGATTAGCAGCATACTATAGAAGGTTCATAAAAGGATTTTCCAATATTGGTTGTCTAATCACTACCCTTCAGAAAAAGGGGGTTAAATTCACTTGGACATCAAAATGAGAGGAGTAGATGAAAAGGGAACACCAACAAAAAGAAGAAGAGCTAAAAAAGAAGGAAGATGAGACTAGATGCAAAGACACAACATAGAAAAAATGTTAGGTACCAGATATATTATATTACAAAGAAGTAGAAATATCGCAACAAATACTACCAGAACAACAAAATGTAGATAAGCACAACATAAAAAATAATACCTTTATTGAGAGAAAGCAATGTTCACTTGCCTCTTTGAGGGGGAAACCTCCAAAAGAGAAACACTCTATTACAATAATTCTCAAGAAAAGGTTTTCTCTTGCCTCCTACTCTTATTTATAACAATTATATTTTTTAAAGAACATTCTAGAGGAAGATCTTTCTAGAAGAGGAATATTCTATTAGGTCTTCTTACATTGAATTGTTCACATTTATTAAATAGGCCTTATTAACCAATGTTGGCATTTATTACATGGAAAATATATTATTCTACCTACATGAGGGGTCAGGGAGGTTAGTTCCCTAACATTCCATACCCCTTGAAGAAGAGCTTTGTCCTCAAGGCTTGAGATGAGGAAATTGTTGCAAAATGGTGGTCATCTCCGACGTGGCATCTTCTAGATTTGTATCTTTGATCCAGGTGGATATTGGTGGCCACCCACCTATTCCAAATTCCAACTGGTTCATCTTGACAGTTTTCAGTTCAACACGTTTCTTTGTAATGGGGAAAATTCTTTGTAATTGTGGGTTCTGCACTTATGGGGTTGTCCCAAAGCCCCCTACACAACATCCATGTGGATATTGGTGGTTGGCCACCTATTCCAGCCAGCTTATTTTGGAAGTTTTCATGTCAGTACATCTTTCTGTACTTCTGGGGCCGTTTTGGGGATCTAAACAGTGTTTTCTTGGCTTGACATAGTCAAACTATATATAAAGTCAAATTTTGACAACATAATGCATAGTTATAGAAAAGAACTTTCCAATGGGCTATCACACGCCTAAAACAAAGATCGTATGAAAAATTTACGACACCAGGAAGTTAATGTACTAACTTACCCCAACGGGTCCCACATGACTTTTGTCACTTCATCTCCTAGGGTTAGGTTTTTTGAAGTCTAGGGTTTTGGAATTTATGTTTATCATAAACATTCATTCAGATCCTCATTGTAATCATCTTCTTGTGAATGAGCGCAGCTGTCACATCTCTTCTCAGAGATAATGCTGCCACCATTCTAGCGAGTCTTGCACTCTGTATTTTTACAGTCTCTGTACATTTATTTCATTAATAGAAATAATGTATTTGTGTATTTGTTTGTTTCTGGGAATTTTTATGTGTATTTAATTGTAATATATCTACTTTCATTTCATTCCAAAAATAATCTATATCATTGGTATCAGAGCAGGCTGCTCTTGATTATTTTTCAGTGCATCTCCCCGATGGAGTCTGAGTATAGAAAGCTGGGTCTCAAGCTTGTCTCTCTTGAGGAAAATCACTCTCGCATTCCCAAGACACCCTATATGGAGGAAAAATATAGAAATGGTGGAGCAGAAGATTCTATTAACATGTTTCTTGAGAAATCTCTCACGCGATAGAGGGACGAAATGATGGAGAATTTTTCCCACATCCTTCAACGCTTGCCGATAGCAACAGGTGCATATTCATCAAGCGACCACTTTGGAGGAACCTCTCCCTTCAAGGTACAAGTTAATTTTGATATTCCCATATTTGAAGGTTAGATAGATGTTCATTCCTTAGAAAAATGGTTGAATCTGCTAGAAGGTTATTTCTCTGTTCACAATTTTTTCGACAGGGAAAAGATCACCTTCGCACTCCTCAAGGCTCTGCCCCATGTCAAACATTGGTGGGAAACTTACTAGGATAAATTTCCGTAGAGGAATCTGGAATATATGGGGCCAAGCCCACTTGGGATTTTTTGTGGATGTGTTCAAGGAACAATACTGCACTATTGATAACTATGAAGACCAATACATGAGATGGACCACACTGTTGCAAGAGAAGATCCAAAAAATGTTGGAGTTCACAAATACTTTCTATACCTTGGACACCAAACTGAGTATCAAAGACTCTGAGTGGCATTTGGTTATGAAATACCGTGGGGCTCTGCATAGGTACATCCAAAACGAAATGGATTTCCTAAATATCTCATCATTGGGAGTTGCCTATCGATATGATGTCAAAATTGAGTAGAAATTTAGGCACCAGAACAAATGTGAGTTCGGGTCTGTGAATCCGCAACAACCAAAACATGGTAAAGATGGCCCTAACCAACAACCTCCTGAAAACTAGTCCAAGGCACATGAAAAGAAGGGTAAAGAAAAGATGAAGAATGACACTGGGAAGTGGTGCGACTTCCATAAAATCCCCTGGCACAATACTGATGAATGTCGCTCGAAATAGTCATTGGTGGTCGAGGTCAAAGACAAGGAGCCGAACCCTGATTCGAAATCTGATCCATAAAATATTGAAAACAAATAGATCATTTACACAAACCCTATTTCTATTATCGTGACCACAACAACTCAACCAGAAGAACCAGTAGATCCTAAAGAGGGGGAGCGCCTCTTCCATTCACAGATGTGGTTGAAGGGGACCCTGTTGCATTTCATTGTTGATAGTGGCAGCAAGAAGAACCTCATCTCAGATGAGGTCGTCAAACAGTTGGGGTTGTCGACAACACCACACATGCAGCCATAAAACATCAGGTGGCTACACCAGGGACGATATATTCATGTCAGCCAATAGTGTTGTCTATCCTATGGCATCTAACCCTTCAAGGATGAGGTAGTGTGTGATGTTTCCCCTCTTGATGTCTGTGATGTTGTTTTGTGCCAACCATATATGTAAAAATGTCATGTTTTTTATGAGTCTCGACCTTGTAGTGTCATTATTACTTTGGGGGGTCATCTCTACAAGATACCAGAGGTAGTTCCGACTATTATTCCACCAAAACAGTGCCACAAGTTAATCTCTCATACTGCAAAATTCATCCTCTTCACATTCTATTAAAAGGATGCACATAATGCCACTACAACCACTGCAGCCTTGGCACCTTCTATAAAGTAGAAGCAAATTGCAGAAGAGAAAGCATATATTGTTCCTTCACCTACAATGGTGCCTACACAATGCCTCGTAAATCCCAGAGACAACAGGTTGGTGGAACATATTCAACCCCTCCAACAACAAGTTCATGAAAGCCTTCCACAAACCAAGCAGTACAACTTCTCCAACAAGGAATGAAGCTCACCAAGATTTAGATTCAGAAAAATCTTTCCCCTCTTCCCCGGGAAATCAACACAATGGATACCATTGCTCATTCCTAATGGGGGAGGATTGATGTGGGTGGATATTGGTGGCCACCCACCTGTTCCAAATTCCAACTGGTTCATCTTGACAGTTTTTAGTTCAACACGTTTCTCTGTAATGGGGAAAATTATTTTTAATTGTGGTTTATACACTTGCGAGGTTGTCTTGAGGCCCTACATAACATCCAGGTGGATATTGGTGGCCTCACACCTATTCCAACTGGATTATTTTGGATTTTTTCATGTTAGTACATCTCTCTGTACTTCCAGGGCCGTTTGGAGGCTCTAAATAGTATTTTCTTTTCTTGACACAATAAAATTATAGAACAAGTTAAATTTTGACATCATAATGTGTAGTTCTCGAAAATACCTTTACAACGGTCTATCACACGCCTAAAATGGAGATCGTGTGCAAAAGTTACGACCTTGGGAAGTTATTGTACTAACTTATCCCAATGGGGCCCACATGACTTTTGGCGTTTCATCTCCTAGGGTTAGGTTTTTAAATGTATAGGGTTTTGGCATTCATGTTTATCATAAAAATTCTTTCATAGCCTCATTGCAATCATCTTCTTGTGAATGAGCATAGTCATCACATCTCTTCTTAGAGATAAAGCTGCCACCATTCTAGCAAGTCTTTCACTCTGTATTTTTACAGTCTCTATATATTTCTTTTATTAATAGAAATCATGTATTGTTGTATTTCTCTGTTTCTGACAATTTTTATGTGTATTTCATTGTAATATCTCTGCTTTCATTTCGTTCAAAAAATAATCCAGATCAATATTTCCACTGAACTAACACTTCCTTGATGATGTGATGATGGAGATGACGTTCTCGTTGGTCCAAGACTACTTATGTTTGCAACCAAATGGAACCTTCTTCATCCAACTCAAGGATACTGGTTTGAGTTTGGCACTTATTTCCAATCATTGTATTTAATTACTATAGCAGTCATGTGGTCGATCGATTTATCTATGGAGGGATTTAGGAGATCTAGGTCAATCTGTATACATATGTTCTCTGATGTGCTACCACTCAAAGGGGTACCAACAAGGGTTACACGGATGGCTAATAGATGTGCGATTAAGTACCACTTGTATTTCTTGTGTGTATGAATCCCCGACCACAGTTTTATGTGCGTGATGACAGATCTTTGTAGCTTTAAGATGTCGGAATATATCTCTACCCTGAAAAAAAAATAACCCACAATTTTCTACCAAGGAAGGTGCTTAGATACCACTTGTAGTATTCCATATATAAAATAGTATGCAGAACATAAATAATTAGCTAGAAATGGCATAGAAATAATGATATAACTCGAACAATACCACAATAATACCATAATAATACCACGATAACACCTGAAAGAGCACTTTGATTACTGAGAGCAATTTTCACTTGCCTCTTCGAGGGGGAAACCTCCAGCAGAGTAGAGCTCTATTACAATAATATCCAAGACCAAACTTCTCATACCCTATATTCTTATTTATACTAAATCTATATATCCAAAATAACAATATAGAGGAAGATCCTTCTAAAAGTAGAAGCTTCTATTAGGTCTTCTTACATTTGACTTATTCCTCCTTATT
>JASDQU010169755.1:9525-21266 GCA_032191745.1 Picea mariana | reverse complement strand
TATAGTTGTAGGGCCCACATTCCAACCTCATTTGTACCTGCTTCCATAGTGAGTTGGCGAGAGGTTTTTAGAGGAGATTTGGAAATTCTGGGAGTTCGATCCAGTTGATCTAGGATTTGCGAGAGCCAAGTTAGTGGTCTCAGCCTCTTGCATAGTAGTTAGGGTTTCTTTTCTGGGCATGGTCGTACATATGGCCATACAGTGGGATTTTGTGAGGGTGGTCCCCCCAGTGCATAGGTGATAAAAGGATACCCACGCTGGGGTGCATGGATGTAGAGAGGGAAGTTGTGCATGGGAGCGCATGAGTGAGGAAAATAGGTGCACATTAGATGCGCGCCTGTTCGAAGTACAACTGCGCACTAATGTGCAACTATGTAACGAACAGGTGCGCATGAATGCATGTCTGTGGGTGTGATAGATGCGCATTGATGTGCATTTGTTTCTTCATCAGTTGTGCATTGATGCGCCACTGTGAGAAGAACAAGAGTGCATATGTGCATGCCTATGGGGGATGACAACCTTGCACATGAGGAAAAGTTGGGGGATTTTTGAAAAAAAACTTGTATTTTTTTAATTTTTTCGTTGAATGGATTGTGGTGGTTGATCAAGTGTTGTTTGTGTGAATGAAGGTGATCAGTTCGGGATGCTAGTCCACTGGAGGGAGAGGGACTAGACGTGCCTTAGGGAGGTGGTGAGGGATAATGAGTTGGGTGTTCAGGGACCTTTGGCAGTGTGTGAGTTTCTAAAGTTCTTCGACTGCTCATTGCTACAGGCACAGGAGTACCTATTGCAGTTTTTGATTTCCATGTGGAGCACTGAGCTACAGTGTTTCATTGTGTGGGGGGAGAAACTGACATTATCTATGATGGAGGATGTTTATTTCTTGATTGAGCTCCCTTTTCGGGGGAGGTCCCTACATGTTGATCCCCAATTGCCAAGGGAGGCACACTTAGAAGAATTGGTGTGGACGTACTGTTTGGGGGAGGACTTTATGTCAGGCTCAGTTTTGCGGATTGGGGCGATAGATGCATTGGTGCATCAGTGCATCATCGTGATGCTCATGAGGATATACAGATCCTTAGCTACTTAATGGATTAATGTTGGTCAGATGAGGATAATGCAGAGGGAATTGGGTGGAGAGAATTTTTCCTGGGGATTGATACTGCACACCAAGATGATGGGGCAACTCAACTAGTGTCGGGCTACTGATTTAGGTGATTTTTCCTTTGGGTTGATCTTGGTGGCATGGTTCTTGGAAAGGGTGCCCATGTTGTGCCCTAGATTTTTGTTGGAGGTGGCTGATCCACGGGAACCACGATTGATGTGGTGGGAATCGATTTTGGTACGACATGGGGGTGGGTAGGGTGGCCATTATTTTACGGCCTACTTGGCACGTGTGTGGTGCCAGATGCCATAGATCATACTATAGTTCCCATATGGTGGGATGGACTTCGGGTAGGACCTGGATATGGTTTTACCTCTGGGAGAGGATTAGGACCATAGAGGTATGTTAATGTGTTTTAAGTTTTATGATTTTGATAATATATCATATGTTTTATGTGTGGATGGATGTTTATTCTATTGTTTGTTTGTTGTGTGTGTAGATGTGGGGCTGCGATGGTGAGAGGTGGAGTTGGTTAGAGAACTGGCATGTTAGGGGCCTGTGATACCACCGAGGGGAGAGCTGTGGGTGGGAGAGAGATGTTGGAGGGATGAGTCTGGTGCAAGGCCAGTCGATGATGCGGGAGCTGGTAGGAGATGTAGATTTGATGACCTTGGTGTAGGTCCATTGAATGTGCCTTAGGGATAGACCGACAGTGTGTTTGACGATTTCCACCACCGGTTGGATTTGGTGCTATAGGGAGTGCCCAAGGGCATGTGGAATCAGGTCTAGGATGAGGGAGTCTTAGAGTAGTGTGTGTGCCTTTCGGCGGAGTTGGGGACCGTGATCCACAGAGAAGCTGTAGCGAGGGAAGTTATGATTGGGCGACTACACCCCGGACCTGGAGGACCCCCAGCTGGTGGGGCACCTCCTCCAGATAGAGGACCTAGCGGTGGCGCTATAGAGACACCATGAGTTCTCTTGTATATTTTTGGTATTTATATAGGCCTGCGAGCCCATTTTGTATAGGGTAGTGTGGCACCTCTTTTGTACCTATAGGGATGAGGGGGATCACCTGCCAATGGAGGATGTATATTTTGTACCTTTTTTGTAAACATTGATGATACATTGATGACTATATATATATATATATATATATATATATATATATATATATATATATATATGGATATACATGTTTGAGGATTGTCGTACTATTCACATGTGATGGTATTTTTGTGATGCATTTTATGATGTCTAATCTACATGTTGTGATAGACATTTGATGTTTTTTATGTATGTGTGATGATGTCTTGTTGTGATAAATGCCAATCTAACACTAGGTTATCCATATTATCTGCTATTTGATTGAATTGTCTTGGAATATGTGTAAATGTAATTGAATCAAAATGTCAAGATAAGAGTCTAACTTGCAGGTATTTGTAGAAGAGGAAAGGATCACGGACACGGTACATATTATTGAGATGCAGGACGATGAGTTGGAAATATAATAAGATGCTAAGGTGGTGAATATGGTGGTGACTGGCCTCAACAAGAAGGCCAATGATGGAGGTGTATTCTGCTTGGTTGTTGGTTGCTGAGCTCAAACATATGTTGTTGGAGTGGAGCAGATCATGTGAGGAGGTATAGAGGACCCAAGCGGTCGAAGTAAGATTATGTGTCCAATGGCTAGCTCCGTCAGTGTAACCGATGTGGTAGGTCGACACAGGATTCATCTATCAATAACCCAAATGGTAGATCAAATATAATGTACGGAGGGAAAATAAGACAAAAAACTCTACAAATGTGTAAAAGAAGAAAAATCCTAGTGTAGAATGACTACACTTAGGCGTAAAATTTCTTTAAGTACAACCCATTGACAGGTTCTTTGAGAGGATAGCCTTCTGGACAGGCCAAGATGTATGCGCCTTTAGTGAGGCAATGTTGGATGATGTAGGGTCCATGCCATAATGACTCAAATTTTCCATGACCGAAGGTATCGTGAGAGATATCGTAGGCGAGGACGAGATCCCCTTCGTTGAATGTATGAAGGTTGAAATGACCGTCAAAGGTATCCTTTCACTGTTTCTTAGCTGACTCATTATTCTTTAACGAAGACCGATGGTCTTCATCCAATGACTCTAAGTTCAACAAGCGCTGCTCCATTGGAGCAGTGTCAGGTAATACCTTGATAGCGGTGTGCAATGTGAGAATTTCACACTCAATGGGGAAAGTGGCTTCGACCCCATGGACAAGATGAAATGGTGTAAAACCAGTGGTAGTTTTAACTTCCGTGCGATAATCCCATAGTACTGAAAACAACATATGATGTCAATTGGTCTTATGTTTGTTAACAGTGCGTTGTAACATGGTTTTGAGGACCGTGTTGACAACCTCTACCTGTTCGTTGGACTAGGGGTAGTATTGGGAGATGAACTTGTGGGAGAATCCTAATATTGAGGAGAGTTCGGTAAATATCTCGTTCTCAAAGTGTTTCCCGTGATTGGAGACTAACTATAGTGGGACTCCAAAGCGGGTAATGACGTGGTTGAAGAAAAAATGCGATGTTGTGTCAGCAATGTTGTTGAAGGTAGGCATGGCTTCGACCCACTTGGTAAAGTAATTGACTACCACAACGATGTAGTTGTGTCCATTTCTATATGGAGGATTGAAAGTCATGAAGTCTATGCCCCGTTTGCAGAAGGGGCTGACAGTGATGACTAGATGTAGAAGAGTGGGTGGTGTTCATGCTTTGTTTGCATACAGCTGGAATTTGACACATTACTTCACAACGTGGATGTAGTCGTGAGGGACAGAAGTAGCCTTCTTGAATGATTTTCTGGGAGGTGGACATCCCTAAGAGGTGGCCACTGCAGGCACCGCTGTAGTAGTCATTCAAGAATCTATCGACTTTGTCGATGGTCAGACATTGATGGGGTATGGTTTTGACCCCACGTCAATATAAGATGTCACTGATAAGGAGATATCGAGAGGCTTGATGGTGAATGCACAAATGATCATCTCTAGAGAGGTGAGACCCAAACTTCTGTGTCTTAAGGTAGATGAGAAGGTCACCATACCAGGGGTCATCCGAGGGGATGTAGAAGAGGTGTTTTTCGGGAAAATCTGTATTGATGGGTGAACTAGCAACATCTGAGGGAAACTTCATGATGAGTTAAGAGAGGATGAATGATTTCTTGATTTTGGGAGTTGAAAAATCTAGGTCCTATTCCTGAAGGATGACTATCCATCAGGAAAATTTTCCATTAATTTGTCGTCGACTTAGCAAGTACTACATGGGGTTGGAATCTTCCACGACTTTGACAGTGCGAAGCAAGATATAATGACGGAGTTTTTGGACTTCGAGGGCAATTTTTTCTTCATGGTTGTATTTCAGGGGTGGTCCTGAAAGGTTTTTAATTATGTAGTAAATAATGTGCTCGTGGCCATCATCCCCTAGTTGGACGAGAACTCCGGCTACTGAGATGACTGAGGCCGATAAGTAGATGATGTAGTCGCGATTGTAGTCGGGTGGAATAATCAAAGGGCTGTTGGAGAGTGTCACTTTTAGATCATCAAAAGTGGTTCGGGCATGTTCATCCCATCAGAATGGGATATCATGAGACAACAAGTGAAATAAACCATGCACATGAATGACATAATCTGGGACAAAGCGTCGCAAAAAGTTGTCTTTTCCTTGTAGGCTCTATAGTTGGCGTAAATTCTGGGGTGGTGGAATTTCTGTGATGGCTTGGACCTTGAGGGGGTCAATTGTGATGCCATGTTGTGAAACAGTGAACCCAAGGAGGCATCCAATGGTGATGAAGAATACACACTTGAGGGGGTTCAAGTGGATATTGTACTATTGACATCGTTGAAAGACGACTTGTAAGTCATCTAGGTGTTGAGTGCATTTCTTGGATTGATCAGTGAGGTCATCCAAGTAAGCGAGGATGATTCCAGAGAGATCATGGAAAACATAGGTCATGGCTCATTGGAACGTTGCACCGACATTCTTGAGTCCAAAAGGCATGAGACGATATGAAACAGTACCCCATGGGGTGGTAAATTCAGTTTTATACTGATCTATTTGGTGGATCTATATTTGATTGTAGCCAGAGAATCTGTCCATGAAGGACAAGGGTTCATGGACAATGCATTCATCGATAATTTGGTCGATGAAAGGCATAGGGAAGTTGTCTTTGGGACAAGCGTGATTGAGATCGCAAAAGTCAGTGTAGATGCAAATGGTTCCCTGTTTTTTGTTGACTAGGATGGGGTTGGAGACCCGTGACATGTATGTGATGGGGTATATGAACCCTAACAACATGTAGTTTGTCAATTTTATCTTTGATGGCCGCTGCTTTGGATGGGTGTAGTGGGCGTTTATTTTGATGTATAGGGGTGATATCAAACCATGTGTGGATATGATGTTCGACAATAGAAGGATCAAGGCCAGGCATCTCCATGTATGACCAGGCAAAAATGTCCTAGTATTCATGAAATAGAGCTTTGTAATATGTGAGTTCCTCAGGGGAGCATGCGGCGCCAATGGTGATTTCCTCTATGATTCCTTGTTTGATGGAAATGTCAATTTTGATGGTTAGGGAAATATTGGCCATGTTTCCTTCTTCAAAAGAATCGTGGGTAGGGATAGGGTTGTTGAACCAATCTATATGCTTGGATGGAATGAAATCCTTTGTTTCGATTACACATAATGATTACACATAATGAGGCTTGGATAGGAGGGTCAAAGGATTCATGTGAGAGAAAGAGCACTCAGTGATGGAGCATGTTGTTCCAGAGTCTGTAAGGCTTTAAAACGTACAGTGTCTAGGCATCCGAAAGTTAGTAAGATGTAAAATGGGAGGAGGGTATACCTTTGGGAAAGGAAGCTGGGTTGATTTCTAGGTTGTCGTTGTCTGGCTTCCAACTGTTCCTGGATGCTTATATCCTTTTCAATTGCAGCCCATGAATGTTCTAGTTCTGCCCAGGTGTTATCCGTTTTAAGTATGGTGTCAAAGATATTTAAAGTGATATGGTTTTGATCTGTCAAGCCAGGTTCAATATTGGGTTGTCTTACAATAGGGACAGTCATAAAGGAACATAAAAACTTAAAGAAATCCGAATTTTTTTATGCTGTATCAATTTGATTTTATAAAAGAGAACATTAGAAATCAATATTAAAAGCAAATTGCAAACCAAAGGTCTTTTTCTGTAAATGCGTTATATTTGAAATAAGTGGTGTATGAATTATGGGAAAAACATCAAGCTGTCTATAGAATAAGGCTCCTATCAAAAGAGAATCTCACTCTGTAAACAAGAGAAGAAAATAAGATAAGAAATGGTCCGATGAAGCATAAAATATGACAACCTAAAGATTTACAGGTCTTGTACCTGCTAGTAGCCGATACAAAGGAAAAAATATAAACAATAGATAGCTAAACATTAATCACTGCAGTAGAAGTTTTACTAAATTGCAATGCGACATTCATCAGATATATATAAATGAAATAAGAATGAATATGAAATAATAGAGAGAACAAACTCATAACACAATAGTGACAGAATTAGGAATCTTTGGATTGCTTTGTATTAATCTCGAAAAGAGACAGTCTCTATTATAATTACTCAAAAAGGTCCAACCCCTTTTTCTTTCTTCAAAACATATATTTATACAAATTTTTATGCGCTGGAATCTCAATAGTTCTAGAGGTTTTCGGTTACAATCAAAGGAGTCGAAACATTTCGTTTCTTTATCTTTGTTCTCATCTGGTACCCAAAACTTGTCTCTTCGCATGCTCCTTGCAAATAACACACTTCTCCACCAGCTATGATATCAACTTAGATGGCTCTGCTTGATTATTTGCCTAAAAAATATAGCAGTCTTTCATCAATAGCATCAATTTTCCTTCCACCTATTGATCTTTGGCATTGATAGAGCATAACAGTATACTCAGTTTAATTAGCCATTTGTCTATTTGCACTATGTTTGTTTGAGCTATTTGTGATATTTCGGCTAATTCTCTTTCTTCATTTTCCTTGACATTTAGCATATATTTAGCTGTATTGATCTGACCCAGTATCTCCATGCCACTTTCACCATCAGAACCCAAACAAATCTCACTTAACAAACCAAAAATTTCTTCGCAAGATTTCCTTAGCTTCATAGCTTGTTGTTTGCCTTTAGATATATTTCGCTCCCATTATTTCAACAAGATATTACCCCTGGTCTGCTCTGCGATGGGAAAACTAGAACTACTGCTTGTTTCCCTTCTCATTGTGGCTATAATAGCCTCCTGGAATTCCACCCGAGCTGCTCCGACATCCCTTTATTTAAGAGAGAGGTTTTCCAACACCTGATCAATGAGTTGGAAGCTTCTTTGAATTGTTTCTACTTTAACAAGAAGACCCTGTTGCGCTCCTGATAACCTTTTTCTGATCTCTATTGCCTGGGATTGAAATATCCTGATATCAATTACCTGGCTTTCAACGAATTCTAGTTTGGCCCGAAGCTGGTCTATCAATTCTCCCTGCTAGCTTATCTGAGTCTGACTCATCTAAACCTTCAACTGTGTCTGTTTGAGATCGAATTTAAGCCACTCGATTTCTTTTTGATATTCTATTATTGCTTTCTCTAAAGTTGCACTTGCCTGATCTTTAGCAGCAACCTTTGTTGTAGCTAGTTTAGCCTCTAGTGTCTTGATCAAATGATTTTTTTGTTTTAGCTGATATTTTAGGTTCTCGACTGAATATTGGTTCGCCGTGGAAAAAGCACCCAATGTTCCTGCTATTTGTGTCATGAATTCTACTTTCTTCATATTTCTCCCATTAGTTAAAATTTTAAATTTCTTAGAGACAGTACCAGCCTCTTGGTAGAGTTCTTGTCTCACAATCACTTTCCTCTTCTTATCGAAGAAGAATTCATTCAGAGGTAGCTATTCTACTGATATAGGTGTCAAATGTTCACCCAAAATCCAACCTGCGTCCGAGATTTCCTTTGCAGACTATAGGGGGGTAATGGAGGCGATGTGATTGCCGACCTGTTTAGAATATTTTCTGGGAGTAATGACTGAAGTTGGCTCGCTTGGAGGACTGGAAGCCTCGACTTCCTGTTTCGGGCCCCCAACTACTCTTCTTTATCCTGTTGTTCTTCTTGGCTGGGTGATGAACCTTTAGAGCCTCCGACTTCTATTTGTTGCTCCTCTTCTATCATCGGATTTTCACCCCGTAATACTGGAGGAAGGCAACTCTGCCTATGCTCTTGGAATGTGACAAAATCGTCCCTCTCTTCGAGCGACAGGTCTTGTATTTGAGCCAAAACCTCATCATAATATTTCGCACCTCGGAAAATATCATCATGAGGCGAATTCTCGTGCTCAAATCTTTTAAGCCCACAGTTGGCCAAATGATTACTCACAACCCTGTGTGGATTGTTTTTCTTGAATTCGATGTGAACCAACTTTATATCTTCTAGGGCTGCTGCCTCGACCTTTGCATGCCTGAAGTCTAATAATGAATAGGTGTTTAAATGAACAAGAAAAGGTGGCCATACCCTTTTGAAAACCCTTGCAGTTCTTTACTTATACCATCGATTACGGTTTGCCTGGCGATCTCACGACAAGATAGCCTGTCGGGTATAAGTAAGGGTAAAGCATGCGGAGGGATGGAAGTGCTGAAAACCATGATGTATGAAAATTATTTCTCCACGTAACAATCGGGCACTCTGCTTAAATTTTCCGTGATGCTATATGATATCCTGGGTGGCGGATTACCGAAGATGGCAACATGCATCGGTACCATTACCTAGTTGAAGATTTCGTATACAAAATCCAAAGCCTTGTCCTCCCAAAGCTTAGAATGGTATACATGGACTGGCTCAACATCCGATGGAGACCAACTTCAATTCATCAAGGGAAAAGGTGTCATGGAACATACTGCGTCCATGAGATATGCGGACATAAAAAATGAAGCAAATTTCCCGCTCTCTTTCTGCATCCGATATTCTGTAATCCCACTGGTCAGGCTATCTGATAACATTTTGGCCCAGTCGAAAGAAGAGCCTTCTGCTACTGAGTATGTCAAGGAAACCCATGGGAGGAAAAAATGCGTGGTGTCTTCCCTCCCATACAATCTACAGGTCATCATCACTACGTATTTGAATTGTGGTTCCAAAGAAGATATGGAATAAATCCCATTGCTATCTGCCCTGAAATTTGCTGGGTGTGAGACCCAATCCTTGATCAAATCAAATAAACTTTTCACGTATTTCTCGCATTCCTTTTGTTTAAAACCCTCTAGAAACTCTACATTGTATGTGAAGTCTGACGTGGGTGGTAACTTGTACATCGCCTGTAAGTTTTCTGGTCTAAAGGTCCCAACAATGACCTTCTGCTCATTGATGATGGTTCTGGTAGGGATGTCTACATGATCTAGCTCCCATCGGATCATGTCATAGTAAGGCAGAAGGCGTGGCCTGGCCGCTACTTTGTGCATCTCTTCCTGGACAATGATCTTGTATTTGGTAGTCATGTCATCTTTCTCGTTGTCACTAGAATCGTTCGAAAAATTCACCACATCTGATTGCAAAACCTCTGAGATGTATGACCAGGTTCACACGGAATCAACGCTCCGAGGTGAAGTATTCGAAACATTATCATAACCTTTTCCTGAAACCTCAGCGCTTGCCTTGGATGCTTTTCGCGGGGCCATGACAGGGGATTGTAACTTAGCTCTTCTGCAATAAAAATCCATATACATATAGAAGTTAGCTTACTGAGAAAAACTTCTCTGTGCAGGATAGAAATGAACTTTATGAATAAAATAGGAAGCAAAAGATCTATATCTTCGAACATTTAACACATCGATGTCCTTATGAATAGAATGGTCCAATCATATTTAGATAGAGATTTTGGCAATAAAAACCATATCCTTACTTTGCCGTTTCGCCTTATTTCCAATTAATGCCATAAAATTCGACGGTTCGTGGCACAAGTTGGGGAAAGGAACATTTGAAATTACCTCGTAAACTGTGCATTATTATAATTTGCATTAAACATTGATTATGGTGGCTTGGCTTCCTTAATCAGGATTTAAATCAACATTTCGACGTTTGTTGTATCAGGACTTTTAACTCTAACCTTTCGAGCCTCTAAAACGCGAGACTGTGATGATTAGATTTAATTAAACATGGACATAACTAAGATTAAGTGTTTTAATTAATTACACTTTCATTTATATCGCGACTTCATGGCTCGGGAATTTGAAGGTAAAGGTTCTGGGAGGAATGTAAGCCGATTCGCGAAATCTCAAGAAACTTAATCATGGTCAAAACTAATCAACCCTGACTCTAACCTGGGTTACTTAGGTAAAATTTTTGTGGCTTCGTGTTTTGGAGTTTTAGTAGTAATGTTTTAGGAGAGAGTGAACGCCGAGATGCGAAATCCCGACAGCACTTGACTGGGGTTTACATGGTCTCACTCTTATCTTTCACCTGAGGTAAGCTTTTAAAACTCTTCACAACTTCGCACATTGGGGTTTGTAAATCTTGTGACTTGTAACTCACAAAGAGCGATATTCCGAGGTACAAAAAGCAACAACCTTCATTTAATGATAAAAAGTGGTAACTTAAAAAACATCACATCCCCCACTATTTTGCATGACGAGACTACTGAGATTTTTAGTAGGTGAATGTCACAAAGCGAAAAAGAACTTAAGAACTGACATTTGACTTTTAAAATAGATTTGAACCAAAATAAAAAGGCGGCTCCAATAGAGCGCATTCCATGGGAAATCAGGTGTAGTTAGTTCCTCAAGGATATCTTCGTCACAGTGGAAAATGCGAGAATATAGGGGATCTGGGGAAGTAACAATGGTGATTGTCACCATGCGATTGTCTTCAGGTGGTGAATATGTAGAGGGGGTATCGCAAATATGGTGCAATGGGGTGCTTGACATAAACCAGATGTTCATACACTGTGGGTTGTGGATCGTGGGTGGGGGTAAGATTTTCTGAGGGAAATGAACCGGAGAGTTGGGAGGATTTGGGGGTAAATCCCCAAACACTCTATCCCTGAACCATGGAGGGGTAGGAAGTGACTTAGGTTCAGGGGATATGATGTGAACATTATTTGGAGAGGGAGTAGGGGGAATCACTTATATCGCAGGAAGTGAGGGGTTTGGAGGATTTTGAATAAGGGCCATTTGACGACGCATGTATTCAATGATCGTGGGACACTGGTATGTAAAATGATCAAGTGAGTCACAGAGATAGCAAGGACATCTCATCTATTCGTTGACTGAGGTTGTGACATAATGGATGTTAGTGACTCAGGTACTTGATGACGTGGGTAGACAGGGGTCTTCCTGAAAGATCTGGCATACTGTCATGAGTGTCTGTCAAAACTGGGGTAGCACAAGGAAATAGTGAGTGTAATGGCCATACTCTGAACATATGGTGCATGCAAATTTTGTTCACAACCCTTTGCTTCCTGTAATAGGGGACGTGGTAGTAGTACTAGGTGTGCTTTGTGAAGCAACAGGCGATGTGGTTTCTTGAGGGAGTTGGATTAAATTGCATAACTCGGGGAGAGAGGGACATGTATTTATGGGGTGTCCCTCTTTCTCACATAGTGTGCAA
>JASDQU010169754.1:0-10315 GCA_032191745.1 Picea mariana | reverse complement strand
CCATCAAAAAGTTTTAAAGGATCTTGGAATAGAGGCGAGAAGATGGATGATGTGAGAAATTTGAAGCTACCATGGGACGAATTCCAAAGGGTGAGAATAAGAAAATTGCACCAAGGACAAGCAAGAATGACGAGCGATCGATAATATACACAAAATGTTGTCCCATCTTGTTCAACAATATTCTCAAAGGCAAGGTGAATGAGCAAAAAGGGAGAATCCCATAATCACTCATTGCATTGAACAAGTGGATGGGCATGTTACAAAGATGTGGGACCTCATTTGCAAGATCCCTTGGCTAAGGACTAGTGGCAAAGTCCATATGTTCCAGAGGACTAGGTCATAATAGAGGACTCAATCGATCCTATGACTCCAAAGGATGAAATGACCCATGAAGTCAAAAAGAAAAACGGGGAAAAAGAAGTAGAACCCATAACGCACATGTCCTTGGGTTTCCATGGTGAGTTAGAGTGTCCTGAGGACTTAATCAATTCCATAAAGGATGATAACCAATTGAACATTCTCCTACTAGGAGGGTGTGACATGGAAGAATCCCTGATTTCATTAAGCACAAACACTTGGTTGGGGTGACTCGGTACATAAACAACATATGGTACAATAAAGAAGTGAAGGTATAGATCATGGTTGATCTAGGCAACACTTTTAATAACTTGGACAATAGGATGACTAGAAGATTGGGATTCCAATTTGACACAATTGTCAAATTCTGTTATGCTCCCCCCAGGGTTGTACAACTAGGTCCCCTTTGTCTTGGTCACTCCCTGGAGGATATTAATTGCCTTTGCATCGACCCTTCATAGTGATTGACGACTCCAACGATGAGCCCACATCTGGGTCCCCTCTTGTGCCCTCGACCACCAGGTTCAATAGGTCTTGACATCCTCTCTCTATCTTGTTGAACACCGCGATCCCCTGTCTCTAGCATTCTTATTGTATCATTGTACTCGCACTATCTTATCATTTTTCTAAACTGTTCGTTTATAACTTTTTTCTTTTTGCTAGGTACTTCTTTATCATTTTTGTTTTAGCATTGATAGGAGTTGGTTTTGCACTCCCACATTATATTTACACTAGCTGTACCTTTTAGTTTCATTGACCCACTTTTGTGGTTATTCGATGGACATCAATAAAATTATCTTATCTTATCTTGATCTATAAATTGTCATGGATATTCCAGTGGAATAGTTCATCGCAACATAAGTTTTCGCAAACTCTTTGTGCAATGTTTTTCTTAAGATTGAGATTTAATATTACTAGTTTTCCCATCAAATACTCGAATAAAAGAAAGCTAAAATAAATACCAAATTATCCACTCAATGAACACGAGATATACCTTGGGAAACCAAGTATGGGAAAACCCAATAAGAAGGTGAGGATTATGCCTTGCTCTTTTCTTCTCAGTTATGAAATGCAAATACAAAGAAAGGTGAATTCGCTATGGAGTTGCCAGGGACATTGTGGCCTATATTGCTGCTACAGGGTCTCCTACTTACTTTATTTTGCTCCAATATTCCACTACTTTGCTCTGCTCAACTATGGTATAGGAAATCAATATAGCAATAATGGAACCCCATTCTTTCCTTGCGGTTTGGTATTTATCATGTCTTGATAGCTGTCTAGGGTTAGGGTTAGGGGTTTTGCATGCCTCAACTCTTGATTAAGGGTAAGGTTTTGGGGCTACCAATAACCACCTTGCTACGAAGCATTAAATGTTGTGGGGGGCCATGTATACACTGTCGGACTTGAATTGCTTCAAATCCGACGATGTATACGTGGCCTCACACAACATTTAATGCTATGTAGCAGGGTGATTATTGATTGCCAAGGTTTTGGACCCTCTAGAATCTTCTTGAAAGTCCACACGTGATGAGCTCCACATGTGTGAGTAATGGGAGCTGGTGTGGCAACCACTTGGTACCATGGTGGTCAATAGCATAAGTCAACTTGCAAGTTGTGGGAGGCATAACTTCCTCATACAAACTTCAATTGAGGTGATCTTTACGTTGTTGGAAAGATGTTGATGTGTATAACAATGTTGAGAGGCTGCAAACTTTGTTTTGCAAAGTTTTGGTCCTCCAAAATTTCATTTAATGCCTCAAATGGGCTTTGGAAGTTTCTATACACCAAATCACCAAAATAGGACTTGCCCTTGATATGGGTTTGACAAACCAACTCCAATTTCTCCACCTAGAAAGTACCAAAATAGATGACAAATTATATAGTGATGCATGTCATATCACACCTCCCCATTTTGGGAGGCTTTTGGTCCCTATTATCACACATATTGTAGTTTGGGCAAAGCCTAACTCAAACCACAAAGGTGTGACAACTACGGGAGTATTTACTCACTATCACCTTAGATAAACATTCCCCTCACTTTAGTGATGATAAAATCACAAGGGGGAATCCTGGGTGGCCCTAGGGGGATTGCGATGGAAAGTGAAAAGAGATGAAGGATGCCCCTGTTGATATTATGGTAGTTGCGGGAGGTATTAACCTCCATGTGTAACCTTTGGCTAGATTAGAATATTTCGGAAGCAAGAGAAACCCTAAACAGATGTGTAGAAACCCTAAAAGACAAGTTGGCTCAGTAAAATAATTAATATTAAAGTATTAGATTCTAAAAGGACAAGTCGGCCCAGACAAGTGACAAGACCCACTATAAATAAGAGATGATCTAGCTCATTTGTACACACACACTTCACACACTCTCTCAGTCAAGTTTGGCGCAAGTTTGGAGTTGCAGCTACAAGGAAGGAAGGTGGATCTTCTGGGATGGTTCTTGGTCTCTCTCTCCAGCGCCATATAGCCTAAGATGTGCGCCCTATCCTCTAGAATCTCTTGGTGGTGTTCTTGGTGATGGTTCTTGGTGGTATTCTTGGTAAGTGCAACTGCAACTGCTTCTTGGTGAGCTATCTTTGGAGAAAGATGAGCTCTCTTGGTTATTTATTGGTTCTAGTGCTGCTTCCAGAATCATTCTATCTAGAAAAGGTTATGGTGCTTGGGGGTGGCTGCATGCCTATGGTTGGGTGACAATAGTGATATGGTCTATGGTAAAACGAGCACATCTCTTTAATTCTAACAGGTTATGGGCCGACACCACCTTTAAGACAGTTTAACCACTGGAAGGTAGTGCGACGGTTCTTTGTTAAGCTCGCTGTGGCACTAGTTACAGCTACAGCTAGGTTTTCTGATTATGCAGCTGCAATAAACCCTAACCCTTGTGTTCGGGCACTTCTGATGAAGCGTTTGACCTAATTCCTTGACATCCTAGTGCGCCCTAGCCTAGCGCACCTCTTGGTACCATCAACTAGCAAAAACGTCAGGTTTGAATTTTTGGTCAAAGTCAAGGTCAAAGGTTGATTGGTCAAAGTCAAAGTCAAAGGTTGAATTCTGGTCAAATTGATTTTGTGGTCAAAGTTGAAATTTTAAAGTTTCTAGCTTGTTCTAATCATTGAATCTTTTGATTCAGTTTCTAATCTCTTCCTGTCAATATGGTATCTAGTTTCAGATTGGAAGACACGCTGGACGATGCTACAAGAATTCAAAGGTATGCACTTGTATATGCTATCCAAGTTATATCATCTAGCAAAACATGAATGTGTTTGCAGGGAAAGTACTAGAGACCTTGTCCAAGCTGTAATCTTGGATTCAGTGCATTCAGAGGAACAAGCGCATCCTCCATAGCAGTTGAGGCTTCAGTTTCTAGGTTTGATTAAATTGTTAAGCTTCCAATTTGTATATATCAAGGGTGATAGTTGCTACATTACAAATTGTGAAAGCAGTCTTTGAAAGGTTCTATTACTGCTAGATATAATGAATACTTGATGGCATGTGAATACTATTGATATAGATGCTTATTGCAAAATGAATTAACATCTCCTCTAAAGAGATATTTCTTGTTTGCTCTCGGGTAGGTTACCTTGGTAACTCTATAATGACTACCATCCTTGTTACCATAGATATGTTTTTATGAAAATGCTATTGGAAATATTTTTGTTCTTGCTGTTCTTGTTTCGGGCAGGTCACAGGGGATAGCTCTGAGAAAGAGCTACAGTGACAGTTGCAAACATGGAGCAGATGACTCCATCAAGTGGTGAGGTAGGTGATCTCACTAAGTACCAATTATAATGGAAGTGTGGAAAGCAAAAAGGAGTTTTGGACATCGTTCACTCAGATGTGTGTGGACCAATTTCTAAGCAGAAGATAAAGATCTTGAGGTTCGATAATGGAGGAGAATACACCTCCAAGAAGCTCATTGCCTCTTTGTAAAACAACCTGGATTAGGAGGGAGCTAATTGTCCCTCAAAATGATGTGGCAGAAAGAAAGAGCCGTTCCATTGAAGAATCTGTTAAGGCAATGATGAATGAACAAAATCTATCCATGTTTCTATGGGGAAAAGCAGCTATGGCAGCTGTATATGTTTAGAATAGAAGTCCTTATCATATATTGAAGAACATGACTCCAAAAGAAGCTTTCTCCAGAAAAGAAGCCAAGTGTTGAACACTTGAGGATCTTTGACTGCCAGTTAAGCAGAAGAAATGGAAGATGGAAGCATTGATAGATACAAGGCGAGATTCAGGGCTAGAGGGTTCTCCCAGAAGGAGGGAGAAGACTATGATGACAACTTGTTCCAATAACCAGATATACCTCTACCTGAGCCATCATATCTCTTGCAGTATCCATGGGTTGGAGTTTACATCAGATGGATGTAAAGATTGTTCTTCTCAACAGAGTAATTGAAGAAGAAGCATATGTAGCAACCTCAAGGTTTTGAGGTATACCAGAAAGAGACCCATGTATGCAGATGGAAAAAGACCTTGTATGGATTCAAGCAACTTGGTGCAGAGCCTCTCATGTACAATATAAGCGTGGTGAAAACTTCCTATGACAAAGGAAGTGTATCGAAATCAGAGATGATTTTAGGGGCTAAATTTTGCTCATGGGCTAATTTTCCATGGTTTTTCCAAAAACAAGATTCGCTATTTTAAAAATGATTCGCCCAAATTCTATAGGATAAAATTATTTTACCTTAAAAATCGCCAAAATTTAATAAAAACTATATAAAATAATTATAAATTTGAATATTTTTACAAAAATATCGCCAAACATTTATAGTTGACATATGAAGGATTAGTAAGATTCGCCAAAGTTTCTACATTTTAAAATAAATTTCCATCCTTAAAATCATCCTTGATCGAAATGGTTCTTCAAAAGCCTGGGATAATGGATTACAAATCCATGGAAAACTCCCATTATGACGGATCTGAAGAAGTTGAGAGACTCTAATCCAGTAGACCTCTCCCTGTATCGACAATTGAATGGCTCGTTGATGTATTTGGAGAACACTCAACAAACTATTTGCTTTGCTGTGAAAATAGTTCCAGGTGGAACCTAGCCATGAAAATTGAATAATTGCAAAGCATGCCTTGAAATGTTTTCGTGGACATGATATATAATTGCTTGGATTTATCGTTTCAGAATGGGCAGAGAGTGCAGATAACAAAAGAAGTGCTTCTTGGATATGTTTCAGTTTGAGCTTTGCCACGATATCATGGGCTAGCAGGAAACAAAAGTCTGTTGCAGTCAGCACTGCAGAAGCAGAGTATATTGCAGCTTGTGATACTTGTACGGAAGCAGTGTGGCTCCGTAAGCTGGTTTTTGGATTGTCCGATCAGGTGCTGGATTCCACCATGATATATGTGATAATCAGAGTTATGTGTAGCTTTCAGAGAACCTGGTGTTCTATGACAGGTCGAAGCACATCGAGATCAAGTATTATTTTCTTCGTGATAGAGTCCAGAGGGGAGAAGTGGTTCTCCAGTATATCTCCAACATATGAGCAGATAACATATATTTTGGTAAAGCCTTGTCCAAGATGAAAAGTTTGCATACTTAAGGGACAAGATGGGACTCGTGGAGGTGACTTCCTTATTGGAAAAGGAAGTGATTACTCCCAGGTTGGGAGGGAACACTGATATGTTATTGATTTATGGACAGTCATTTTCCTATTTGGAAAATTGTCTAGGTTGGGCAGTCACTTTCCAGTCTGGAAAGTGGTCCAAGATTTCTGACGGATAGTCATTTTCCAGTTCGGAAAATGGTCTAGAGCGGATAGTCATTTTCGTAACGAAAAATGGTCCAATAGATTGTTGATGTGCCATAGAGAGCGATTCTCCTTGTGGCCAGTGTGGGGGAATGGTCTAGGACAGTCATTCTCCTTGGCAGTCACTCTGAGTAGTGGTCAAGCAGAATGGTCCGCCTCTTTGGGCAGTCATTCTTTCGAAGTTCATAGTTGTGAGTAGTTTCGAAGAATGGTCCGATGTAGGAGGTTGGTGCAGGACAATCATTTCCATAGGAAATGGTCTGGACAGTCATTCCCCAGGGTAGACTCATTCTCTCCAGGTTGCACTGTGATTAGTGCCGAAAGAATGGCCCAGTTAGATTGAATGGTCCAGGTTCAACAATTAGGGACAGTCATTCCCTAGGGCAGACTCATTCTCTCCAGGTTGCACTGTGATTAGTGCCGGAAGAATGGCCTAGGTTCAGAAATCAAGGACAATTATTCTTCTATGCTTGGGAAGAATAGTCCAGATAGCCCATGGCTGATGATTAACTTTCCAAGGGCAGATGCTCTTCCAGATCTCACAGATGTGAGTGGAAGAGTGGCTCAGGTGACTCAGTTCGTATCATAACATTGTTGATATCAGATGATATGATTGTTGTGGAGACTGTATGTCTCTGGACAGTAGCTGTATACTATTGTGGTGGATGTGCTCCATTGGTAGTGACTATGTGTCACTAGTTAGTAGCTGTGTGCTACTAGGAGTGGTTGTGTACCATTGGATAGTAGTTGTGTATTACTATGGATAGACACAGTTGTGTTCTATTGGATGGCATTGTTCTGATTGCCATGGAGACTACCACTAGTGTTGGAGATGATTTCCAACTAGATGGATAGTGAGATGATGTAGAGGCATTGATCTACATCATGCGAGTACAACTTAGAGATGGTGCATTGACACCATGCTAATACGGCTTAGAGATGATGTCGATGGTACTTTGCATCATGCTAGTACATATTAGATATGATCATACAACTTAGAGATGATGAAGTGGAGAGGATCGTTATTGGAGCCATTGAGGACATTCAACATTTGTTGAGACAATCATTCTTCTAGGACGTAGGTTCGGATTAGAAGAATGGTCCTTGTATCACTCTGTTGAGTGAGTGAGTGACTTATTCAACATCATGCCCGATTACTTACACAGAGTATGGCCTCGAGAGATGATGCAATTGATGCTATCAGATGATACTGATAGTGGTGATGTTGCTTGTAAATTGATTTAYRTGATCATGATATAGMTTGTGTGGCTATGACGATGCTACYTKTTAATACCTCCCTAGCTAGGAGGGAGTGTTGATATTATGGTAGCTGCGGGAGGTATTAACCTCCATATGTAACCTTTGGCTAGACAAGTCGGCTCAGTAAAATAATTAATATTAAAGTATTAGATTCTAAAAGGACAAGTTGGCCCAGACAAGTGACAAGAACCACTATAAATAAGAGATGATCTAACTCATTTATACACACACACTTCACACACTCTCTCAGTCAAGTTTGGCGCAAGTTTGGAGCTGCCACTACAAGGATGGAAGGTGGATCTTCAGGGATGGTTCTTGGTCTCTCTCTCTAGCGCCATATAACCTAAGATGTGCGCCTATCCTCTAGTATCTCTTGGTGGTATTCTTGGTAAGTGCAACTGTTGCAACTGCAACTACTGCAGTTGAGTATTGTTCTTGTTCTGTGGCTTTGAGACTTTCTGTTTGGTTAGCTATCTTTGGAGAAAGATGAGCTCTCTTGGTTATCTGTTGGTACTAGTGCTGCTTCCAGAATCATTCTATCTAGAAAAGGTTATGGTGCCCGGGGGTGGCTGCATGCCTATGGTTGGGTGACAATAGTGATATTGTCTATGGTAAAACGAGCACATCTCTTTAATTCTAACAACCCATATAAGTCAAAGTCAAGAGTGGAAAGATGATCCAGAATATATTTGCAGAACGAAATAAATACAGATTATTATCAAAAGATGCTTAACACAGAATAATAGATATACAGTAAAACTAGTTTTTATTAAATAAGGAAATAAGCTGAAACTGTAAAAATGCAGCGGAAACAAGCTTGCTAGAATGGTGGCGGCTTATCTCTGAGAAGAGATGTGACGGCTGCATGCCTATGGTTGGGTGACAATAGTGATATTGTCTATGGTAAAACGAGCACATCTCTTTAATTCTAACAACCCATATAAGTCAAAGTCAAGAGTGGAAAGATGATCCAAAATATATTTGCAGAACGAAATGAATACAGACTATTATCAAAAGATGCTTAACACAGAATAATAGATATACAGTAAAACTGGTTTCTATTAAGTAAGGAAATAAGCTGAAACTGTAAAAATGCAGCGGAAATAAGCTTGCTAGAATGGTGGCGGCTTATCTCTGAGAAGAGATGTGACGGCTGCGCTCATTCGCAAGAAGATGATTATAATGAGGCTTTGAAGGCCTTTATACAATAAACAGGAATGTCTAAAACCCTAGACATCCAAAAAACCTAACCCTAGGAGATGAAGCGCCAAAATTTATGTGGGCCCTGTTTGGGTAAGTTAGTACATCAACTTCCCGGGGTCGTAACTTTTGCATACGATCTCCATTTTAGGTGCACGATAGCCCGTTGGAAAGGTCTATCTGAAGACTACACATTTTGCTGCTATCTATCAAGGGTCATTCTGATTGTGGCGAGCCCTTAAAAACGCTGTTTAGGGCCTCAAAACGGCCTCGCAAGCCAGGGACTCGAAAACTAGGGAAAAAACTGCCAAATTGGAAAACTGCCAAAATGAGCCAGTTGGAATAGGTGGGAGGCCACTGACATCCATCTGGATCAATTCTCCCCCCTTAGGAAGCAAAGGTCTCCATTGCATTGAGTTCCCCCATCAAATGAGGAAATTTCTGCTGAATTTGGCCCCGAGTGAGCCACTTGCCTTGGTGCAGGAGCTGCCCTGCTTTGACAACTCGATAAAGCTGGATCCTTTGCTGGCAAGTGCCCTTGATTTGTTTCACAATCTGATCACTGGATGCTTGTTTTATGCAGTCGAGGTTGAGCTCTGTTGGTGTCAGCTGTTCTGCTATCTTTGAGGTGTCCAATAATGGTGGGAAATACAGTTGAAGGACATCCATGTTGAACACTGGGTGCAAGCCAAGGAAAGGAGGAATGTTGAGCTGGAAAGCATTATCACCCATAGCCTTGGTGATGGTGTACGATCCATAACGGAGTGGGCGAAGCTTCTGATGGGGTCCTATAAGGCGCTCTTTCTGCAAGTGCAACCAAACTGTCACCCACTTGAAACTTATGTGGCACTCGGTGTTGATCATGGCGCTGCTTGTACTTGACATTGGACTTCTGTAGGATATCTTGAACCTATTGGTGGATGTGCTTGATCTACTCAATGAACCGGGTGGCTTTGTCAACTTCAGTTGGAGCAGGAGATGAGTTGGTCGAGGTGATCGCAAGGGGTAGTGCAACATCTATGGGACCCAATGGTTGGAATCCCAACCCCATCTGAAAGGGGATGTGGTCGGTTGAGCTATGCAGGGCTTGGTTGTAGCTATGCTGAACATAGGGGAGACTCTCATCCCATGTGCGAGGGTGCTTGGAATTATACATGCATAGGATACGCAAGATCATTCGATTTACGACCTCGGTTTGGCCATCTGTCTGGGGGTGGAAGGCCGTGGATTTGGTGAGCTTGGTGTCCAACAGTGACCAGAGGCTTGACCAAAATGTGCTGAGAAATTGACTGCCCGATATGAGACAATGGTTTGTGGGATTCCAAAATGTACCCAGGCTCGTTCAAAGAAGAGCTTGGCAGTGGCCTCTGCTGTGATGCTCTTCTTGCAGGCGGCTAGAATCGCCATCTTAGAAAAGCGATCCACAACTCACAAAAACACAGTCATTGCCCCGCTTGGTGGACGGGAGGCCCAACAGTAGTTCATTGAGATGGATTCCCATGGCCTGTCAGGAGTAGGAGAGGGGTGTAGAGGTCCTGTTTCTTAGTGGCTGGTTTGAAAATCGCGCAGGCAGTGCAGGACTTGATATACTTTGTAATGTCCCTTTCCAAATAGGAGCTCCAAAGAGGAGGCTTAATGGTCTAAACCGCTCCGTTAGACTATAGCCAGGGTCAGAAAGGGGTAAACAAGGTCACTAGAGGTTACTTCAGTCACTAGTGTTATATTCGGAA
>JASDQU010169753.1:3289-21101 GCA_032191745.1 Picea mariana | reverse complement strand
ACCCTTTTAGGTAGAATATTCTTCAAAGTTACAATATTTCAATACTCCCCCTTAACAAGAAGGGTATTCTACAGACAACATCAATAACAACTCACTGGACTCAATACAACACAGGAGGAGAAGACATCATCATCAACTGTCTATATAGAGTAACATCAACTATTTCTAACGAAGTATCAGCCAATAACTTCAGATTCGTCTCCATAGGAGTGAACATGGATTTAAAGTCCATCATGTCGAATCTGTTCATAATTTCCACAACATACTTTCCTGGATTAAGAAAAATATCTTATGGGCACTATAATTTCACCTCATTTCCATACTAATACTTACTCCTGAGCCCCTTCTTTTTCTTTGGGCATGCTACAACAACCACATTTCGTCATTTTTGTTTAGTGTCTAGCAAATTCTCAAGACACATTTAGGGTCCCCTTACCCTTCCTGTTGCTAACAACAATTTAAGCATATCCTATAGTTTCTCATACCAACATCCAAGTTAGTACCAAAACATATCAATCTCAATTGACATTTCCATATAAAAATCAGTTCAACTAAATGAACGAAAATATGGAGATTTCATTAACTAGTTCATTATACTTGACCATTATACCTAACCAATGGAATCCATTAGGTATAGTGAAATTATAGTGACTAGCTCTTTTCCTTGGCCAATGCATATGGTTCTAACTAGTTTCCACCTAGCCACACTTAAGGAAACATTCTTCCCCTAAGTGTTATAGCAATAATCTCCACCCTATAGGCCAAAGGGGAATCCATAAGAATATAGAATCTATAACACATCTTTTTCCTAAGGTTTAGCCCATTTTTGGAGGTCCTCACTGGACACTTAGTAGACAACAAGCAAGGCCTCGTTGGTCACTAGTGGCCCAACAAGCGAGGCACTGGTAAACTTCTAGAATTGAGGAGTTACGAGGTGATAGGCAAGGGATGATCTGTATATTTATGGAAAAGGCCTAGGAACTCACATCATTCGAGTCTCTAGTGATCTCTAGAAGATATAGAAGCCTATCCCAAGCCTCCTCCAAGAGTTATATAACAAAGGCAAGCCTTGGGAAAGGGGGGGAATAATTTAGAGCATTGTTATGTTGTCCAGTTGCAGAGGTACCTATTCCATCTACACTAGCCAGAAGTCAATGAAGCCTAGCTTGACCACGGAGCTAAAGGAGGATCAAGGAGTAAGGAGGTCAAGGGAGCAAGCATCAACAACCAAGGTATGAGTTTGAAATATTACTATTACATTCATTAATAGATCATTTGGTTTTCCCCCATATCATGTGTGTTTAGTTGATGAAATGTGTAGATCTGATCCATTCCTTTATAGATTTGATTAACACTAAATTAGATCGATGATTCTAATCCTAAGTAGAAAGGTAGGAGGGTTATGCTTGTCTTTTGTATACAGGAAGCAGGTTGTGAAGCTTGGAGCTAGAGTTTCAGGAATGCAACAACCAAGAGATATGAAGGACCACCTTAAGAAAGGTATGCAAACTTCACCATTCCTTAGGATAATTACGAATTTGTGTGTTGGGATCTCAATCTAGGAAAACCATTAGAAGTATGGACTCTTTTATGTCTAGGATTCCTAGGCTAATACTAGGGATATTTTGTTGTGTATTTAGCAAGGTCCCTGTAAGAAATAATCCCATAATAGAATGGGTGACTCCACTGGCGAGAATTATTCTCTACTTTGAGTCTCTTGGCCAATCCTTCCCTCTATTTGATTGTGTCTTCTTGTGATTATTCCTTTGATTGATTCAGAGCATAGATCTAGTAGATCTAAGGGATCTGACACATATCTGAGAGATCTGGAATAAGTCCATCTTTCTTAAAAAGAAAAAATTTATCATTCTCAATATTCTAGGGAATATTGACATATATAACAAAAAAGCATCTTAGAGCCAACATACTTATCTAGACCTTTAGTATGATATTAGGCCTTCACCTTCACCCTCAAATGAATGTTTCCTTCTTCATGCTCCTCCTCATCTTGGCTTCTTCTCTCCTTGTAACCACTCCTTCACTCTTTTGACCTATAAACCTGGGGACACTAACCAACCCAATTTATTGTTGGGTCATTACTTTTATAGGCTACTCCATCAAATCATAAGTAAGATCGTGTACCTAGGTAATTGGTTATGGAAACTCTATGTCTGATGGTTCAACTCCTCCACATATCACTTCAAATTGCATGTGCACCTCCATTCACCATACCATTATTCACATGTCCATTATCACAAGAAACTCACTACTTTGTGAGATAACCCTCCTTTGTAGCCAACCAACTGCTTTGTGTGCACGTATCTTTCACACTAATTTTCACCTATACCTTCTCTCACACACTCCTCCACTGACCTACACCTTTTTTCTGCTAATGCTTAACTTTTCTATTTTTCTCGCATGCATGTTAGTCTTTTTTTTCACATTCTCATTACAATTCCTTACCCTTGGTTCTATATACTCCCACATTATTTCCAACCATAATCACACCAAAAAAAGGAAATAAGTTCCCTTCCCCACCACCACCACCTTCTATCACATTTGGCATTGCATATGAAAAGGTAAAGGGTTTACTTTTAGTGATTTCATTCATAATACTTATTCTAATCTAGCCCAGTTAGGCACCAAAGCAAAGGGGTGAATAAATCCAAAACTTTTATTTCATTTTAGCTCTATTTACTTTCGTATACAAACTCTGTCAAGCCACCTTAATTTAGACACATGTCTTATTTGCTTCAATTATCACCTTCATACACTCTTCAATGGGATTATTAGGCCATAATAAATCACCTTGAATTGACTAATCCTTAGAACTTGTTGACCCATTTCCTTCTCTTTCACCCCCTCCTTTTCTTAGCTTGTACGAAAATTAAGTGGCGACTATCTTTCCATATCCTAGGCTCTTAACCTTTAGCTTATCCTTCTTTGTCATTCCCTTGGACAATGTAGGAAGGTCAATATTTTTAGGATCTTACCTTATTTTGTTCATGAGTCAAACCCCTTACTATGTGGATCCCTTGATCTATGTAGGTCCCTTTCCTGGTGTTCTTTGTAGATCTTAACTCACCTTGGTGCTAACAATTCCTAGAGGTGTTTGTGCACTTTGATAATCCTTCCTGTCATTTAAGGTTCATTTGTGCTTTGTGGGTCCCATTTCTTATTCTCTTTTGAATACTTGTACTTTCTGGGTTCCATTCCTTATTAATTTTTTCAACCCTTCTACTTTATCTACCACCTTCCTTGTGTTAGAATGAAAGAGATGTGCTCGTTTTTCCATAGAGAATATAGTAATATTGTCACCCAACCATAGGCACAAAGGCCACCCCCGAGCACCTTAGCCTTGACAGACAGAATAATTCTAGTAGAAGACCAATAGTCAACCAAGGCTAGTGCACCTTTCTCCAAGTGTAGAGCACCAAGCAAGAATAACCAAAAACCAAGCAGAAATTCCAAACCATAACCAAGAGACCAAGTCCAACCAAAAGCCAAAAACCTAGTTGCAGTAGTTGCATTTGCACTCCCTCTCCAAACTTGCACACCACTAGTATTATCCAGTTGTGAGTGAGTGAGTGCTAAATGAGCTCTAGCGCCCTCTATTTATACTTTTCTATCTCACTTCACTCACCCGACTTCTCTTTATGGAGGCTAATAACTCAATATTAAATATTCTCTTGAGACGACTTGTCTTCTAGAGTTATTATACAACATTTTAGGGTTTCTCTTGCTTCTCGAAATATTCTAGTCTTGTCAAAGGTTACGCATGGAGGTTAATACCTCCCACAACTACCATAATATCAACACTTCCTCCTACCTATGGAGGAATTAAAGGTAATGGTCTTGAGCACAAACAAACCATTCAACCAGTAGCATCAGCATAGCCACACAGGCTATCTTATGATCACGTAGATCAACTCACGAGAAACATCATCGCTATCAGTATCATATGATAGTATTGGGCATGCTGTTGAATAATTCACTCACTCCATAGAGTGATACAAGGAACATTCTTCTAATTCAGACATATGTCTTAGGATAATGACTACCCCAACAGATGTTGAAGGCTACACCATGGGCTACAGATACCATTCCTACAGGAATGTCAGTCTCATACTATTTTCTAATCAAGTCATATGTACCATAGAGATCCATCTCTACCTATATGCCTTAGAAAATATCAGTCCTGAACCATTTTCCTAATCGGGCCACAATATGTGCCTTAGGAAAATACTAGTCCATGATACATCAACAAATTGTCAACCTGGACCATTCTCCATAGAGAGAATGTCTATCCACCAGCAATTTGTTCTATCTGGACCATTCTCCTTCTGGAGAATGTCTTTCCACCAATACACTGAGTATCCATCTAGCTAAAAATCAGCTCCAACACTAGTGGTAGTCTCCATGGCACTAAAATAGTAGCATACTTCTACTATAATTCCATCTAATAGAGCACAATTGTGTCTATACATAGTATATAAAACTACTATCCAGTGGTACAAAACCACTCCTAGTAGCACACCGCTACTAACTAGTGACACACAATCACTACCAATGGATCGCATCCACCACAGTAGCATACAACTATTTTCCAGAGACATACAGTCTCCACGAAAATCATATCAACCTACATAAACAATATCATGATACAAAATGAGTCACCAGAGCCATTCCTCCACTCACATTTGTGAGATATGGAAGAGCATCTTCCCTTAGAAAGTAAAACATCATCCATAAGCTATCTGAACTATTCTTCCCAAGCATAGAAGAATAATTGTCCCTGATTTCTGATCCTGGACCATTCACCTAACTGGGTCATTCCTCCGACACTAATCATAGTGCAAACCGGAGAGAAAGAGTCTTCCCTAGGGAATGCATGTCCCTGATTGTTGAACCTAGACCATTCCCCTAATTGATCCATTCCTCTGGCACTAATCACAATGCAGCCTCAAGAGAATGAGTCTTCCCTAGGGAATAACTATCCGGACCATTTCCTATGGAAATGATTGTCTTGCACCAACCTCCAAAACAGAACATTCTTCGAAACTACTCACAACTGTGAACTTTGAAAGAATGAAACACCAGGTTCTCTGAAAGTTTCACATAGCTCTGATTATCACAATATATAACGGTTGAATTCAACACCTGATCAGACAGTTCAGAAACCAATTACAGAGCCACACTACTTTTGTACAAGCATCACAACCTACAATATACTCTGCTTTTGCAGTGTTGAGTGCAACAAAATTTTGTTTCCTACTAGCCCATGACAACGTGGCAAAGATCAAACTGAAACATATCCAAGTAGCACTTTTTTCTGTCATCTGCACTCCCTTCCCAATCTGAATCGATAATTCCATGCAGTTGTATATCATAACTCAAACATCCCACAAGGAAAATATCCAACTGAGTATTCTAAAAATACATTAACGAGCCAATCAATTGTCGATACATAGATGGGTCTATTGGATCAAAGTCTCTCAACTTCTTCAGATCCGTGATCATGGGAGTTTTCCATGGATTTGCAATCCATCATCCCGAGCTTCTAAAGAACCATTTCAAGATAATTCCTCTGTCATAGGAAGTTTTCACCATGTTTCTGTTGTACATGACAGGCTCTGCACCAAGTTTACTTGAATCCATACAAGGTCTTCTTCCATCTGCATACAAGGGTCTCTTTTTGGTATACCTCAAAACCTTGAGGTTGCTCTACATACGTTTCTTCTTCAATTACTCTGTTGAGAAGAACATTCTCTACATTCATCTGATGTAAAATCCAACCCATGGATACTGCAAGAGATATAATGGCTCAAATTGAGGTATGTCTGGTTACTAGAACAAGTTATCATCATAGTCTTCTCCCTTCTTCTAGGAGAACCATCTAGCCATGAATCTAGCCTTGTATCTATCAATGCTAAAGTATTTTTCACAATTTTTCACATACATTATTCTTCATCACAACTTCCTTCCATTCCTTTTGCTTGATTGCTTCTAGTGGATTCAAACTGGTTCAATTGGGTGTTCTTACTTTTTCTTTCTTTTTTGGAAACTTCATGTTCTTCCTCATGTTTTTCTTCAATGTTGGAATCCCTGGAATCTTCTATAGATTACACGCCCTTCTTTCTTGAAGGCTCAAACTCTCCGTCATAGGATCATAAATGTAGATGGACAACCAATGATACTCAAGGCTTCTTTTCGAAGAAGACTTCTTCTAGAGTCAAGTTTAACACGTGTTGTTTATCATGGATGCTACTTCCAATGAAGAACATGGATAGATACTTCATAGTCTTTGTGAATTCTTCTTCAATGGATCATATCGTTGGGGATTAGCTCCCTCCTAATCCCAACTTCATGCATTCTCTTCTTTTGGAATCATGTGATTGACTCCCTCCATCTAGGAGAGTCCATGCTTTCCTCTGATGCATCTCTCTTTGCTTTCTGCAAAGTGTCACAAGATTGTTATGTGTTCCTTTTGATTCCTGACTTTCTTCGAGTCTGACTCCGCTGAGTCTCTTTAAGTTTGTTTCTATCTGTTCTGATTGCTTCTCATCTGGCAATTGTGTCATCCTTATAAACTTCTTCTATGACAACTTCCGCAATGATTTCTCATCAAACATATTTCACAAGGTTACCTGCCCCAAAAAAGAATAACAAGAGAAAACAAGAAATATCTATCTAGAGGAGATGTTATTTCAACTTGCAAACAAGTACAATAAGCATCTACATCAATAGTATTCATATGAAATTGAGTATTCATTGCACCTAGCAATAATAAAATCTTTCAAAGAATGCTTTCACAATTTGTATTGTAGCAACTATCACCCTTGATATACAAAAATTTGAAGCTTAACAATTCAATAAAACCTGAAACCTAAAGCCTCAAATACTATGGAGGTTGTGCTTGTTCCTCTGAATGCACTAAATCCAAGATTACATCTTGGATAATGTCTCTAATACTTTTCCTGCAAACACACTCATGTTTTGCTAGATGATATAACTTAGATAGCATATACAAGTGCATACCTTTTAAATCTTGTAGCATCATTCAACTTGTCTTCCAATCTGAAACTAGATACCATCTTGACAAGAAGAGATTAGAAATTCAATCAGAAGATTCAATCATTATAACAAGCTATAACCTCTAAAATTTCAACTTAGACCACAAAATCAATTTGACTAGCAATCGACCTTTGACTTTGACTTTGACCAAAAATACAAACCCGACGTTTTTGCTAGATGGCAGTACCAAGAAGTGCGATAGGCTAGGGTGCACTAGGATGTCAAGGAATTAGGTCAAACGTTTCATCATAAGTTCTCGAACACAAGGGTTAGGGTTTGTTGCAGCTACATAATCAAAAAACCTAATTGTAGTTGTAACTGGTGCCACGGCGAGCTTAACAAATAACTTCCCAATCTAGCTTCCAGTGGTTAGACTGTCTGAAGATAGTGTAGGCCCATGACCTTTTAGAATGAAAGATATGTGCTCGTTTTTCCATATACAATATAGCAATATTGTCACTCAACCATAGGCACAAAGGCCACCCCCGAGCACCTTAACCTTGACTGACAAAATAACTCTGGTAGCAGACCAATAGCCAACCAAGGATAGCGCACCTTTCTCCTAGGTTAGTGCACCAAGAAATAATAACCAAAAACCAATCAGAAAGTCCAAACCATAACCAAGAGACCAAGTCCAACCAAAAGCCAAAAACCCAGTTGTAGCAATTGCAGTTGCACTCCCTCTCCAAACTTGCGCACCACTAGTCTTATGCAGTTGTGAGTTAGTGAGTCTCAAATGAGCTCTAGTGCCCTCTATTTATACTTCTCTATCTAACTTGACTCAGCCAACTTCTCTTTCTGGAGACTAATAACTCAATATTAAATATTCTCTTGAGCCAACTTGACTTCTAAAGTTATTATCCAACGTTTTAGAGTTTCTCTTGCTTCCCAGAATATTCTAGTATTGTCAAAGGTTACACGTGAAGGTTAATGCCTCCCGCAGCTACCATAATATCAACACCTTGTACGATATATGAATCCTCCTCTCACTTAAGTACACATCACTTATTAGTGCATGTGCATTTTTGTGTGTCCCCTTGTACGATATATGACTCCTTCCTCACTCTAATCTTAATATTACTTAGGGGTCCATGTGTGCTTTATGGGACCTTTTAATCTTTAATGTGTTCTTTGAACATCCTACCTCACCCTTGTACTAACATTGTTTAAAAGTGAAAACATTTTTTAGAAGTGTCTATACGCTTTATGTTTTGCATCTTTATAATGCCTTCTTAATTGAGATTTTACATAAAATCAAAGTGGTATGTCCCTCGCTAAATATTTTGTTCCACGCTGATATGACTTAATTTTTGTGGATTCACATTTTTGTGGTTATGTTTTAATTGTAAGCTTACCAAAAGTCCAAATTGCATAAACTTGGTTAAAGATTTTATTCCATGTTATTTTGGTTGCGTATTTATGTTGAAACAAATTATATATAGTAATTTTACATTAACAACACTGTTGAAACATAAAAAAAGAATTACATCTTATGAAATTCACCACAAGCACCAATTTTTTATTGTCCAATGTCACTTGTTCAGATTTCTTTCTCACATTGGTATGACTCTTTATATTAAAAATTAAATGAAAGACAAAAAACGAAGACAATAGTAATCTTACATGGGGAACGATGTTGAAATGTTAAAAAGATAGCTTTAGAAGCACTACGCAAACTACAAGCACCAAATTTTATGTGATTCTTACAATATGAATCATTTTGAAATATAAAATACAAGAGTAGTTATGAAATGTTGTACACTAAAAAAGTTATGGATTAAAAAACTAGCATGTAATTTTCCTCCCTTGCTTTGAAACTAACATCAATTATATATATACTTTTTTGTGATGTCTTCATAATTACCAGCTTATCGATTCCCTATTGTTGCCTTTGTCTTTTTTATACTTTGTTAATTACAAGGTTATTGACTCCTTACTCTCTTTACATCATTGTTGGCTTTATAATGTCTTCTTAATTAGAGGATTTTTAACTTCCATTTTTTATATTTACATCATTGTTGTCTTTGTGATGCCTTCTTAATTACAAGCTTGTTAACTCTCTTTAGTAATACCATCAAAATCAGTTTTAAAATTATCTCCCTTACTTTGATACCAATATCAATGGCAATCCAAAAGCTTATTTTATAACTCTATTATTAAGATTGATGCCAATCGAAAAGTTAATTCTCACACTTTGATATTACCAATACTTATAAGCACCTATATGCATTGGGTGTTATGTTTTAAACATTCAACATTTCAAACTAAAAAAATCAAACTAGCATAACCTACAACCAAGTACTTCTAAGAATTTAAAACAAAGTCCTAAAAGAACTATGTAGGTTATCTAGAATATTGAATTCAAAGAGTTTAAACACTTAAAAAATAGGATAGATGGAAAGAGATTTTACATGTCCCCATCAGATTAGCTTAGACTCCCAAAAGTGAAATTTATGATATCTATGGAATTCAATTGAATGCCACCATTTTTTAGCATTATTTAAAATAAATTGTAGAAATTATATCGAATAATATGCATGGAAGACCATATGTGTTTTCCCTGCACAAATAGGGTAAAGATCAATGGAAATGGGGCAAGAGAGGTTTGAAATCTACACCTCATGATTCCTTGAGATTACTATGAGACTTACACAATAACCAACTATGCCACCACCCCTTCTATATAGAAGGTTAAAACAAGTTTTATGATCTCTTTCCAAATTATAAAAACCAACTCTCAAACTACCTTTTATTGTACCATTTTTATAAGTATTCACTATCTATGTTATCATTCAAAAAGTGTAAATATTTACAATGCCATGAACTTAATTTAAGGAGCAAGGAATCTAATAATTATGTCACAACTTTATAATATGTTAATATTGACAATTGAATTACTTGGTAATAAATATTAATGAAAAATTGAGAGTTTCGCCAAAAAGTATAGACTAATATAAATTGGCTCGGTTCCGATTGTGAGAGTCATCTGTCAACATGTATAAATGAATTTTTCCTATGTTCCAGCACATAGAACAATGTTTGATCTTCCTGCTACTTTGTTTCTTATCATACTCCAACAAATCAAACGCCATACAACATTTCATGCGTAGAAGAAAAATACAAATCAGATTGTTTTTTATGGTTTAGAAGGTACACAAAGGTGAGTTACAAATTTAATTGGTTTGCTTTAGAAAGTTATTACTATGCTTGAAAATATTGGAGAGAAGCTTTCCTAAATCTCCTTAGCTTTAATGAAATAAAATGTTGAGGTCGACATTGTTGCAAATATTTTGAAATTGAGATTTATATTGACATACACTAAGCATTCTAAGAGAGTGTTTTTCATCCTCCACTTTCTAGTGTTGGGGAATGGGTGTGACACTAAAGGAATAACAATAGAATATGCAGGGACAATGAAGAGAAATAAACTTCAAAGAAGGTCAGTGGTGTTGAAGGACATCATTACAATACTTAAGAAAATCACAATGTGATCGAAACATCACAATGCATTATCGAACACACACAAAACTTGATGATAAACCGACCCATGGGGTCCTTTATTTATAGTTTCTAAATCTAACAAATTTCCTTGAAATGAGAAGATCTTGTCCACATAGAACCATCGACARATGGMATAGATCCTGACAAATCTGTGTTGTTGCGTYGACTAATCGACTTACCAAGTCAACCCAACCATCYAGTGGTCCAACATGTTGGGWATGTGTTATATTCTTTRCATGACAAAAAAGAGTGGGATGAACCATCCGAACCTGAGGTTTCAACAATGCCCCATCAACACACGGTTCTAGAGATTCGAGAGGTGGAATTACGTCAACAAGACACCCCCCCCCATAATTTTAACTTCCTGAAGCCTAAGCATATTATGGAGCCAAAAAAAATTAGCTTCAAACAATGGTTTTGTAAAAATATCAACAATTTGTTCATCGGTCTTACAACAAACAAGAGTGATAACCTTCTCTTCAACCAATTGTCTCAAGTAGTGAACATGTAGTTCGACATGCTTCATTTTACTGTGTGCAATAGGATTATCAACAACCTAAATTGCATTATGATTGTCACAATGAATAACAATAGAGGCCAAAATAGGAAACCCAAGTTCACCTAAGAGCTGGTGAATCCTAACTGCCTCTATACCTACATTAATGGAACCACAATACTCAACTTCGAGAGTTGCCAGGGAGACTACCCTTTGTTTCTTGCACGACCAAACTAGTAGTCCAGTGTTGAAGTGAAACATATAGCAGAGGTGGAATTCTGATCATCATTGTTGTCTGCCCAATCAAAGTCATTGAAGCTGACCAATGAGTCTAAAATTCAACAATATTTGATACCAAGATGAGAGGTACCCTTGAGATACCGAACAATTATTCTGACATCTTTCTAGTGACTTTTTCAAGGACCCTATATAAACTAAGAAACGACACTAACAGCCAAAAAGATGTCAGGTCGACTGTGAGTGAGATAAATAAGGCTCCTGAGTAGTTGTTGATAAAGAGTTGGGTCGAGTTTAGGGGTCAAACATGCTTCAGTCAGCATAACTCTAGACTGATAAGGAGTATAAAACGGTTTACATTAGTACATTTGAAAATGATGCAATAGATCCATTAAACATTTATACTGAGAGAGAAACAAACAATCAGATAGACCTAAAACTTGATGCCCAATAAAATAATGCAAAAGACCAATGTCTATCATATATACGATGTCAACAAGTCATTTCTTCAATCTAAGAATTAAATCATTACTATTGTCAGTTATGATCAAGTCATCAACATATACAACAACAATTAAGATATCACCATGAGTATGTAATACATAAAAACTATGATCAAATTCACAACGTTTGAAATCAAGATGAAGAAAGAAGTGGTCGATCTTAGCATACCAGGTATTGGGAGTCTATTTCAAACCATAAAGAGACTTTTGTAGTCAAAAAACAAGAGTGGAATCTATCACAAAACCAGGAGATTGTTCCATGAAAATTTCTTCAGATAAGTCGCCATGAAGGAAGGCACTTTTGACATTCATCTACTCGATATGCTAACCAAAGCAAGTAGCAAGGGAAAGAATCATTCGAACAAAATTCATCTTTACAATTGGAGAAAATATTTCAATGTAGTCAATGCCTTCTTGTTGAGAAAATCATTTTGCAACGAAGAAATCTTTATGACGGTCAATAGTAGCTTTGGAGGTAAATTTAGCCTTATATAACCATCAACATTTCAAAAAATTCTTCCCTTGAGGTCCAAGAACTAAATCCCAAGTATGATTCTTCAAGAGAGCATTCATCTTGTCTTGCATAACATGTTCCCATTCAAGTTGTCCTTGTGCATCTGAGTAAGAGAAAAGATCACAAGTCTCAAGAACATGAGCCATCAAGGCAATACGATATTGTTTTCTTGTGAATGAGATTGTGATCCTAAAGAGACATTACCAAGATTAGGTCCAACATCTTTAATTGTTTTAGCATCCCATCTAGGTAAACTAGAAAAAGGAGAGTTAATATATATGATAGAAGGTGAACGAGATGAAATAAAAATTTTAGTCAACGAAGACAGAGACCCAGTCAAAACAGAGATCCATTGTCTTGTCAACTCAGGAATAGAGACTGACAACCTAGTTGAAATAGGAGCAGAGTTCGACTACTTTAACGAAATGTTGAAAAATGGAATAGGTGAACCAAAGTCAAAAACAACGTCGAAGAAATCCTCCTGTAATGAATCAGAGCAAGTGTTCAGCAACTTAATGCCTGAAGACTTCTCATCAAAAAACACATTTTTTTTTATAATGATATGTCATTTGACAAGGTAAAACAATTGATAGGCTTTGGATTCTTCTGAGTAGCATACCGTGATCCAAGCATGAATCTTTGTATCTAGTTTCTTCTTGCAATCATCTGGAATAAGCGCAAGGAACACAAACGAAGACCCTGACGTGGATGACTAAAGGCTTCTTTCCACACCATTTTTTTATTGTAGTCACAGAAATCGCAGCATGAGTCAGAATACGATTTAGGAGATAGTTGGCACCGTAATCAACTTCAACCCAAAAGCAAGTTGGCATATCTTTAGCCTACAAAAGACAACAAGTGATTTCGACCAATGTATGGTTCTTTCTTTCTACTACACCATTATGTTGAGGAGTATGAGGAACAAACCTCTACTAGACAATACCGCATCAAACAAGGTATTCTTCAAACTATAGATTCACATACTCTCTACCATTATCAGATCTCAAACACTTAATAGGTCAACCACGTTGCTTCTCATTCAATGCCCTAAATTCCTTGAACTTTTCAAAGACATGACTTTTATTTTTCAAGAAATAAACCTAAGTAAAACTAGAGATATCATCGATAAAGGTCAAAATATACTTTGCACCTGCTAAGGAGAGTTCATTGACACAATAGAGATCATTGTGAATGAGTTCCAGTGGATTATGTGCTTGCCACACTTTTCTATAATCGAAAGGGGTTTGATGATGCTTGCCCAACACACATCCTCTACAAACACTATCATGTGGAAAAACTTTGGGAAGGCCAACGATCATATTCTATGTGGCCATTGACTTTAGACTTCAAAAGTTTAGATGTCCAAGTCGTTCATGCCAAATTTTATCGTGTTCCTCATTGTGAGCAACAAGAGCAGTCAGTCTAGGATAAGGTCAAGAAAGGTCAAAGAACTTGAACAACCCATCCTTCGAGTTGAAAAAACCTTCATCAATGATCGACCTATCATTCTAAATCCTTAACTTAGAACAGATCTGACTACAACTCAACAATCTTACATGTTTGCATCAGTTGTGAAACCGACAACAAATTTACACTCAGGTATGGCACACAATAGATGTCGACAATTTTACCATGTCCACAAGGAACATCACCATGACCAACAATGTCGATAGAGAAGACATCAACAACATAGATTTTTCACTCAACAACTTTATACAGGTAGGAGAAAAGAGAAGCGTTTTTAGCCGTATGATGAGTGCACCCAAAATCAACTACCCACTCATGCTGCGAGATATGAGTAAGAAACACTTGAAAATTCCTTACTTGTGTTGATGTTTTACTTATATAGCTAGCAATTATAGTTCTTCTTTATTATTACAATCATTTAGCACATTAGTTGTATAAATAAGATCATTGAAAGAGAGGCAATCATAAAAACAATAAAGACACAGATTATCTTGGGAAACCCTCATGGGGAAGAAAACCCAGCAAAACTTCCTCAATATATATAGACGAAGAACATAGCAGAAGATCCTCCTCTACTCTTTCACTAGGAAAGAGTAGTGCACTACTTAACCAAGAGATACCAAGACATAGACCAAGAACCCTCATTGACATCTCACTTAGTTGCAGTAGGTTCTCCTCCAAGACTTACACATTGCAGAGATAATTGGTGTGTGTGTCCAAATGAGGCATTGGCCTCCCTTATAAATAGTGGTATGGCCAGCCTAAAATAGGTATGGGCCGACCTGCCACTTTACCCTCTTAATTTACATTTAACTGTCAAGGCACAATAGGAACGAATTTTACAAAGGCACAATAGGGCCCAATTAATAAATATAATATAATAATATTATTCAACACACTCTTTTAGGTAGAATATTCTTCGAAGTTACAATACTTCAACACTCCCCCTTAACAAGAAGAGTATTCTACGGACAACATCAATAACAACTCACTAGAATCAATACAACATCAGGAGGAGAAGACATCGTCATCAACATTTGGAACACTATTTGTCATATCTATAGGTCATCGGAAGTTTTTTCTTATCATCAACATCAGTAGAAGTTGAACATCATCATCATCTGCAACGCAGAGCTGGAGTAACACCATCATCATCAACAACATGAAGTTGAAACATCAGCATCATCAACAACATGAGGCTAGAACATCAACATCAACAATACGAAGTTGAAACATCAACATCAACAACATGAAGTTGGAACAACAACATCAATGGCAACAGAATGAGACAGGAGCATCAACAACAACATCATCAACAACAATAACATTGGGCACTCCGACAGACCGTCCATCTGAACCTTATAGGACCTGTCTAGGGATAATAAAATCCCCTAGGATATAAATCCTAACAAGCTGCCACACTACTGACCACAGCAAGTATATACATACATAAACACTCTGACAGACCATCCATCCTGACCTTACGGGATTTGTCCAAGGATGATCAATCCCCTATGATATAAATCCTTACGAGTTGTCTCGCTGGTGGTCAGGATACCATAGTATCATCATCGTCACTCCCCCTTTCGAGGGAAGTCCTTTCAGACTATACCAAGCTTGTCTCGGAAGTACTCAAACTTCACACAAGACAGAGCGTTAGTCAACACATCTGCTACCTGCTCACATGTGCCAACATATTGGAGCTCCACAACTCCCTCTTGTACCATATCATGAATGTAGTGGTATCAAATCTCAATGTGCTTCGTTTTATCGTGGAACATTGGGTTCTTTGTCATCTTTATGCAACTCTAGTTCTCACAAAACATAACGGTAGCATCCATCTCTAGGTCAAAAAAGACCTGTCAACAACTTCTGAAGCCATATGGCTTCATAACTAGCGGAGCATGCTGCAATGTACTATGCTTCCGCCGTACTGAGAGAAATATTGGATTGCTTCCCATTTTTCCACGAAGTCATGGTTGACCCCAAACTGAAACAATATCCTGAAGTGCTTTTTCTGTCTGAAGCCCTTCTAGCCCAATCTGAATCAGTATAGCCATACAATCTGAAGTCACAATCTCCAGTATAACAGAGGCCATAGTCCAACGTACCCTTAAGGTATCTCATCACATGCTTTGCAGCTATAAGGTGAACACGTCTGGGCTCCACCATATACTAACTCAAGGTGTTCACAGCGAAGCATATATCTAGTTTGGTATTCATTATATACATCAACGAACCAATCTTCTGTCTATATAGAGTAACATCAATTATTTATGACGAAGTATCAGCCAATAACTTCAGATTCGTCTCCATAGGAGTGAACATGGCTTTACATTCCATCATGTCGAATCTCTTCAGAATTTCCACAGCATACTTTCCTAGATTAAGGAAAATATCTTATGGGCTTTGCCATACTTCAAGACCTAAGAAATAGTGCATCGGGCCTAGGTCCTTCATTTCAAATTCAGAGCCAAGCTTCTTCTTACAATCCATGATGAGATTTTCTTCATCTTTCAAGAATAAGTCATCCACATATAGCGACAATATCACTGGTCCATCATTCTCAATCTTGAAGTAAATGTTGGGATCATCTTTACTCTTGGGATCATGTCATACCAAGCTCTTGGAGCTTGCTTCAACTTGCAGTTATGAGTCTTCATGTCCTGTACTTCGAAACCAAAACATCACATTGTACCAACCTAGTACACTTTCTCTGTTGCAACTCAATCTGCATAATCATGTGTTGGAACTATGTGTTTTTTGCAAAGCACTACTTGTCTTATTGCCTGAGAGTATGTCCTCTACTTTTTCTACAATTGTTCCTTCTGGAACCGGGACTCTGCACCTGCAGCTGCTATTTTTGAAGCTGAGAATGACTACTCTATTCTTATTATAGCTACTAAACTCTAAGAGTAGCTCCTCTATTCTATCATGGCAACAACTTCATCTGAAACTGAGAGTGGTTGATATTGAAGGTAGCTTTTCGTCTTTCATGGAGGTAACTCAATCTCAAATACAGAGACTACTCCCTCTGAATCTCATACTATATTGAAATCATGGTTGTTTTGACTGTCTTCACGAACACTAGAACTATTTATTCAATTACTGGAGCAAGTGTCTCGTCACAGTCTCCTCCCTCTTGTTGGGAGAATCCTTTGGACACAAATCAGGCTTTGTACGTCTCTATATTGTTATCTGCAACATACTTGATCTGTTATATCAATCTTGGAAGTCACCACTGACTTCCCTTCTGGTCTTAAGGAAAAATCCATATCCCAGTCCTTTTGACTAGCTTCCTCCTCTGTCACTGAAACAAGGGAATCTTCTAAGGAGATTTCACGTCTCCTAGAGGTCTTTGAAGCTATGATCTAGTATTCTCAACTCATGGCATTTTTCTGTCAATCCTGGAAGACGTCTATTTTTCCCATTTGATCCTTTCTGAGATCAGGCTTACTATGAGTCTCCATGCTCCCTCTGAAGCTTGACTCCCTCTGAGTCTATATAATCTTCGGAGCCATCTGCTCCCTCTGATATGTCTCGTCAATGCTATATGTCTTTGCATCCTGCAAAGTGTCAAGGGCCCATGTTGGTCTCTTTTTTGTTATTGCATTGATTATGGGTAGGCCCTTCTGGCTCTACTAACTCTTCCTGGTGATCTAAAGAGTGATTAATTGCACCAAAGGGATTTGTTCGATCATCTTTGGAGCCTCCTGCTCCTCATGCTCTGTCTCCATACGAGATGTTTTTTATCTAGCAAAAGTAGCTTCTTGTTCTTCTTCTTCGTCTTCGGTACATGGATGTATACGGTCATATATACAACTTGGATAGTCTGCTCCATGTCTCATATAATATGTTGCCCCCTAAGGGTTATCACTTGTGACATGCCTAGAGCAAGAACAACACGGGAGAAATAGTAGAAAAGAATAATACTCTTTATAATAATAATAGAAATAATAGTGAGAATGATCGTCACAGTAGCTCCTTCAGAGCTATCACTTGTGACTTGCCTGAAACAAG
>JASDQU010169752.1:24666-37940 GCA_032191745.1 Picea mariana | reverse complement strand
TAACAAGGTGTCCTCTCTATTACGAAAATTTTCAATCCTTCCATGAAACCATCCATCTTTGCCTCCAACTTAGCTTCCATATCTTGTAGTTCATCTTTTGTTACTATATTCTTTTTTAAATAATTTATGTCCCTACTCATTTCTTCACCTTCATCAAGAGTCGAAGTAGAATTTTCTGGAGGCTTATTTGGTGTAGAATTTCCCTTTTTGGGCGACATGTTGGCCAAGTATCACTTTTGAACCTTGATTTTGAGGTGGTTCTTCTAGACAATCTTTCTTCTATTGTATCTCCAATGTTTCGGCCCTTCTGGGTATGAAAATTTAATTTTTGTAGTTCTCAGATATTTCTTCTCTGCAATGCCATAGGTCTAATCAAAAGTGGATGTGCCAAGTAGAATTTACGGTATCTTCCCCACAACTTGCTTATTTTTGGCCTTTCAGGAGATCTAACGTGTATAGCGTTCACTGCACAAAATAATTGATATAAAATTATGAAAATCGTACCAGAAATACTACAGACTGTCCACTATCCAATGAAACTAGTCTCACTCAATTTGGATAGTCTAGGAGGAAGTTATGATTGTTTTACCTGGAACACCTTCTTGAGACTAGTCAATATGACTAGTCAGATACCCTATCTCCCACAACGTGTATCTACAAATTTAAGATGACCCAGAAGATGAAATTTGTACCAAAGATAACTTACTAATTTATGTGAATAGTCTTTGGAGTTCAGGGTCTTCCTTTTAAAACGTTGTAGAAAAAATGTTATAGAAAAAATGCCAAGGTGTCTCAGATGTAGCAACGAAACTCCAAGACCTTGAGCTCTGATACCATATGTTAAGAAACAAATATCAATATAGCATAGAAAAACCTTAGAATAAGTACTCAATGCCTTGAAAAAGAGATAAATTCAGATAATAATCCTCTTCGAGGGGGCAACCTCCTTATGTCCACATAAATGTACAATTACAAGATGATTCAAAATGAAAATGTCTCTTTGGTATATATAGGAGACTAGGATGTATAATTACAACTAATGGCCTAAATTTGACATAAATAAAATAACATTACTAATATAATATGCCCCAATTAAGGGGTAATGAGCCACTATTTAGGGCTTAACAGTAGGGGAGAGGGAATGTAATTTCCCCACTATAATCCTGATTTTAATTAATGCATAATGCAGATATAATGTGTGGCCATGACCAATCGATGTATATGCGAATTGTATTTCTAAGTTTCAATAATAAAATATGATACCATCTATTGGGGGACATGGATAGAGATTGGAGGGTCTAAGAGAATGTCTAAGAGGGGTAAAAGAGGGAATTACCCATGTCTATTAATTCAATCCACATTCCTGAACTTTATTGCCATTATGTATTAAACTTCTAATTTTCCCTTGAGTATCGAAGAAATCAATCATTGAATGCATCTAAGGGAGTGGGTGTGATAAGTAGCATCCCATAGATATTGGGAGCATGGGGGATGGGTACAATCAACTTGGGGAAGGGTGTAAGTCAAGAAAGAAGCCAAAGAGAGGAAATTTGTATGGGAAGTTATAATATTTTTTGTACATTCAGTTTTTGCATGAACAATAAGCACAGAGTAGGGAAAAAGAGTACCAGAGCTAGAGAAAGAAGGATGGGAAAATCTTGGAGCATGTTGGAGCATTTTTGGAGAATTTTGGAGTTGAATATTAAAGAGATAGGTTTCTAGGCATGAAGAGTGAACCCCCATGGGAGTTTCACTATAACAATAAGTGTTTACTATTGTTTTTCCTGGTAGTTTTCCTAGCACTGAGCTCCCTTGAGTTTCCCATCAGAGAGATTTCTGGTTAACTAAGACAAAGAAACCCTGATAAAGAATGGGATGCCTGAGGGACTGATATTAGTGAAATGATACATTCTTTGGGTTGTATAGGTCAAGAGGAAGAGAAATGGTGGAAAATCGAGATAGATGGAGGAGAATACTAGTGGGTTGTGAGTTTTTATAAGCTATGAGTGGGAAATGAATGACCACCCTCTTTTGTGGATTTTTAGCCCCAACTTGGGGGTGAATTATTTTTGAGATATGGAAAAGAAAGTCTATGGTTGGGTGAAGCTTCCATCCCAATCAACTAGTTTCACAACCATTTTTAAAAGATAAGTGTTTTGTCTCTTTTTTGTCTTGCATTGTGAGTTTTATTGTTGTGTATTAAATTTGTTTTTTAGAATGATCTATATGTTGTTCTGTTGAGTTATTAAAATGCGTTCATGTTGTTTTTATCATGTTGTATATGAATTTATTTAATGATATCAAATGATAATTAAATCTGGTTGTAATTCGTAGCTAGTAAGCTACAAGAAATCAGTTAGCAGAAAAATTTCATTTTTGGGTTTTTTCCATGTATCAATGATCCTTAGTTGACCAGGGGGTCATTAAAATTTCTATTTTATAATATTTTTTCTTTTCCGTATTATAAAGACTAGAAAAATAAGAAAATTATGTTATAATATAGTGGAGGATATAAGTGCCACAAGGCAAGCAATTATGTTCCAAGTGCAAGGAACAAGCCTATGCAATCTAAAAGGAAAATGAAAGATGTAGGATGTGGACACTCATAAACGTGTCTACCCTAGGGAGAAAGTGATAAATGAAAGAGAAACTTATGCAAAGGTAAGTATAATAAGAGAATTCAGTGGACGTAAGCATATGATAGCAAATTGCAATAGGCAATTAGGATCAAAAGTGCATGTAGTGGTATGCAATCAAAATGGAAATTAAACAAATTATACATGTGGGATCGCCCATGGAAATGGTCAAAAGTAGATGATAAATATGAATGAGGCTCAATATGAAATATCAGTCCACAAGGTCTCCCATTCCTATATTGAAAAAGAAATATGGGCACAACAAAAATATGCTACACTAGGGTAGCCCATCCTAGGAAATATTTTCCATTGGAGGGGTATAGACTACATACATGAAAGGATAATGAACCAACATCCAATGGGGTTGAACCTATAGAAAATTTAGGTGAAAAAAGTTCTAATTGAAGCGCAACAAATGAAACACGTGACCTATATGTAAATTTTAGAATATACCTAATTAGGTCAAATAAGGCATGAAACATGATCCCCAAGAAACCAAAAATCCCACTCAATATATTTCACCCAAGAAATAATAATACCCAGATCATATCTCAAAAATCATGGGTGATGTAACCTCTACTAATTAAGACAATGGCCTTCCAAGGCTTTTTATAGATAACCAACTTTAAAATTTGAGGAGAAGAAATACAGGTCAAAGCATGGACATGTGTTTGGGGTTCTTCATCCAGTTGGGAGTGAAGAGGAAATTCCTCGGTGGTGGGAATGAATTCCTCTAGTTTCTTTCCATCAACTGATGCATTAACTTCATCATTAGAACTATCCTAAAAAATGGCCATGACTTGTCATTGAAAAAGCAAGAAATGGATAGAAAAAGTTAGACAAAGTTGTAGCACTTTGTATTGCAAGATAAATATGCAATGGTTATATTATTTATCATAGTACTAACTAATATCATAGTGCATAATGCATCCATGCACTATGTTATTAATAACCAAGATGCTTAGATTATGAAAGAAGTAATTTAGATGTAATCTAAAAGTGAAAATAAGCATAACCATAACATGAATGAAATATTTATTTCTAGAATTTTAAATAGTCACCAACTAAATAGCTCAATGGATACTTCTTATCCAAATCTATTACTTTTGCATGAAAAGGAAAAAAAATTGTTACAGATGTTGGAAATAATAATCAATACCAATTATACTCAAAACCATATCAAGCCCATATAAAGAAAGATACATCAAAAGTTTATTCTCAAGAAACCCCCGAATGGGAAAATCAATTTAATCAAACCATTCATTTGTGTGTTTCTATTGTAAAATTGATCCCTTTATATAACATTAGGAGACCATAATGATATTTCATAATTATATATTTAGTTCAACCATCTCCATAACTATTTCCAACAATATCTCCATGAGTCACTCAACTTGATCCTCATCCCTAACTTATTTTCTTATCCTCATCTTTGATTTTTTATGCATAGTCTTTGTCATTATCATATTACAATGTATTAATTAAATATCACAAGTAGGATGTAATCCTCATAATTCCCCTTAACAAATACTTATGATTTCTATATTCAACCATCATCCTCTGTCACTTCAACTGATATTTTGTATTAGTCCAATCTTCATATTCTTCTTCTTCCATGGTTTTTTCATTCAATCTTATTCATTTATGCTCTTCGTATTCTATCTTTTGTAATATTCATCTTTGGTATTCTTCATTCTTCATCTTCAATATCTCTATCGTTCATCTTGTGCCTGTAATTTTGTTGAAGTCCATATAAAAAATTCACCATCCATTGGAATACATGGATCTGGAGCCGATGTATCCACTGGCTCTCTAAGAGACTTTTTCTCATGCATGGTTCATCAACCATTCTTGAATCACAAATGTTCGTACCTGTACCTTTTACTCCCCATACATATTCAATCATGATATTGAGTTTTCTTTAGATTAATGGTAACCACAACTTGTGTTTTTGTGGTTTATCCTTAACCATCACAACCTATGGGGTTTTACATTAGTTTACCTTAACCATTACAATTATCAAGTGGTTTCATCATACCACAAACCATACATTACATCAAGTTATTTTTTTCTAACAAAAAATCTTCATTTGTCATGACAAGTGGTTTTTGGATTACTATAGTAAAACTTGAAATATATAAGAGAGGATATGCCATAAAACTTCATCAATAAACCCTAAAACATCCAAGATACCAAAAACATCACCATGAACAACAACAATAATATAGAGAGAATATCCCTTAAGGTAGGGTAAGACCATTAAATACTCCTTATGGAAGGAATCACTCCACAAGCCATGCTTGCTAAAATACAATATATTCCAATAAATGCCTCCAATACAATGATTCTCATGTGTATTTATACTATATCATGAGTACTCATAGGGGCCTTATGCCAACTAAACCTTATTATTATATTATTTCATATTAATTACACAGTGGACATATTATTTCCTTTCAATGACATAGTGGGTCTATTCCAATAATATGTCCACATTACATTCATTATCCCATTAGGTACCTCCCTAGGTATATCATATTATCCTACCTAGGTAAATTACATTGCATCCCCCTTGGCATGTTTCATTCTCAAAACATGGGAATACGCCATATAATATGGCCTACTTAGCCATGTAGTTGATTGGTACCATATAGAAGCATCCATCCATCTTAGTGAAATGTGAACATGGGGTCCAAATGTGGCCTTTCCTTGATCTTTATTCTGGTTTCTTTTTTGGATCCATGTCTTCTTCATGCTACTATGATATCTCTATACATTTATTTTAGTTTTCCATGTGCCTCCATACTGGTTTCCTTTCTAGTTCCATGTTGATCCATAGTAAGTTTCCTAAATCTCATTCCCTAACCTTGATGATTGTTTTTATCCATGTGGTTTGGGTAGTGATATACAACATCCTTAACTATTGATTCTTCTTTCTTTGACATTTATCTCCTTAGCTTCTTGTTCCTATTTATGCCCTTCTTGGAGATTTTCTTCAAGTTATTATGTATTCTCTTCTTTCGATTCAAACATAGACTCTTTATTTGATGTGTCATTAGGTGTTGCAACTTGTTTCCTTGCAACAAATTCTTAATGTGTCCCCTTGGGCACTTCTTTCTTAGTAAGAGAAATATCTTGCAATGTTATTTTATTTTTCTTATACCAAGTTTTCATAAACTTATTTTTCACATTAATATTCATTGTACCAATTGAGTCCATCCAAGGATATCCAAAAACAATATACACATCATCCATATCTATATAAGAATAAAAATATGAATGCAACACATATTTATCCAAGTTAATATTCAAATATTTCAAGATTTGAACATTTTCACCCTCAACCTCTGTGATTTAAATATTCTTTATGAGAACTTGTAATATTTTATCAAAATTAACATTGATAAAATTATGCTTGCTACTAGGGTTTATAGAAACAATAACATTTTCTTGTTGAATACATCCATGAACGTGTAATATGAAGTTTTCACATTAAAATAAATACCTAGTGCTCTTCATATCCTTCTTCATAACATGAAACCACTTGTATAGAATTTTTTTTTCATATTCTTCATCCAAAAGATCCTTAATATTTTTATAGTTAAGTCTATTCCACCATATGCGAGAATCATCCTTTAAATTAAGGTTAAATGATAGTACCCAAAATAATGGATTTTTAGACTTTGTCCATTTTATGTAGTATTGAATACTAGGACCATCATATTTTCCTGTAAAAAACATCTTGTTTGACATAAACCATAAATAGAACTAGGGTTTTAAGGAAAATCGCTTAGTTTTCAATGAATCTCCTTTATGTAGTTAGGTTTTGATTCCTAAATTGTAAAACGATCATACTTTTAGTTATATTTCTCCGATAGGATAATAGGGCTGATTTTGAATCACAGATATCTCCACTTCTTGGACTCCATTTTGGACAATTTCTTTTTTGAAATTGGATTATTTTTCGAGAGGAATTCAGATATGAATTTTTTTTCTTCAAATTATGAATATAAAGTTTTAGAAACTGACCTGAATACTATCATCGTTTTTTCCTGTCAAAAATCTGCAAAAAGAAAAAACATCTTTCACTTTGCGCCCAAAATTTCTCCCACTTCACTCCTAGGAAAGAAATTCGATACCACTTTTAGTAAAAATTCATATATATAAGAGAGAATCCACCATAACATTTATAAATAAACCCTAAAACATCCAAGATACCAAAACATTCACCATGAACAACACCAATAATATAGAGAGTAGAACACTTAAAGTAGGGTAACACCATCAAATACTCCTTATGGAAAGAATCACTCCACAATCCATTCCTACGACAAGACAATACAATCCAATATATTCCTCCAATACAATGATACTAATGTGTATTTATACTATCTCATAAGTATTCATAGGAGTCTTATGCCAACTACCCCTTATTATTGTATTATTTCCTTTTAATTACATAGTGGGAATATTATTTCCTTTTAATTACATAGTAGGCCTATTCCAATTTCCAATATTATTTCCACATTACATTCATTATCCCCTTAGGTAACTCCCTAGGTAGCCCACATTATCCTGCCTAGGTACATTACACGTACTGCAAACCATAAACAATCATCATTATGGGGGTATACTTGTCTTGTCATGGATTACAACCATTACATCATCATTTGTCTCAAGTACATACATTTTCAAATACATTTTCGTTTGAGGCTAACCTAGTCCTTTTACAACATAGGATCATGCCCATCTTCTTTTCATCATGAAAAACATTACTCAAGGAGGAACATTAAACTTACTAGAGGTTTAATTTAAGGGTTCACTTCAATTACTTTTTCATCTTAGTTATTAAACACATAGTGTTATTTTTACCTTGCTTCACTGCTTCATTCCTTTTACTACTTCAAACTTTGTTCCTTGTCTTTTCTCTTAAAAATTTCCTTTCCTCTTTATTATTTTGTTCATGGCTAGGAGTCGATTTTCTTTAAATTTATTTGACCCTCCTCTTGTGTCTTCTATTATTCTTTTTCTTCGTCTGTCATCCTTGGTGTCAAATTCTTTTTCTATCATTTTATTTTGCACCTACATAAAAATATGTTTATTGTAGGAGGGACATAATCCATCCAATAAGAAACCTATGACCTTGTCTTGGAAATCTTAATTGACCTACTGTTGTCATGATTTTACATCACTTAAACTTGATTTGACATTTTACTTTGACTATGGCTTTACAAAATATTTATTATATAACTAGGATATTTTTATTCACAAACAAACCTGGTATGAACTTAATTTGTCTTTATTTTCACTCTCACACTAATATATTTTCATGGGAGACTCTAAAAATTTGGCTAAAACTTGACAATTTATTTTAACTTGATTTCAACTTCTTGCATAAACAATTCAACTTGACATGGGCTCTAGCTCTTTACTTTCAATTTCTACCTCGACTTGAACTCTTACATCAACTTTTCAACTACTTTGAATTTAACTTGAATAGGAAAAAAGAATCCATTACAAACTTTAACTTGACTATAAAACCTTGTATTCTTTGACATAACTTGGAAAGAAAACCTTATATTCACTTTCCTTTATCTCAAACAAGGTTTTTCTAGCTTAGCTTGTCCTTTCCCATACAAATCATTTTCAGTTCAAATCATGAGCTTCCTTTTTTTTTAAAATTCTATTATTGTTTATATACATTAAAAAAGTACTTGAATTTACAAAATTGCTAGATAAGTCAAATGCCAAAATAATAAAATATACATGCTCTTCTTGAATGCAATGCTCTAGTTGAAATTTAAGATTGCATGGGTTGTTGGGACTTCTTCTCTAACCATTGAGCAATTTTTATTATCATCTTGATGCTTATGTATGTCTTATCTATTTATTCAATTTTTTCACTCCAAGGTGTTAGTTGAATATGAATCTATGTCAACCCTTTACATAATGAACACGTTCCTTTATCTATCCTTAGATGTACATGCATTCCTTCTCTGTGAATGCACCTAGCCTATTTAGGATTAGTGATTTATTTTAAACCTACAATTATTGAATATCTGTAAGGTGAGGAATACTCTTATAAAAAAACAATAAGAGAATCCTGCAATGAAATGGTAACTATAGTGTGAACGTTTACTTCCCTTTTGAAACTTTCAAGAGGTGCTATGTAAATTTTGAACATTAGATCACTGACTTATCCATATATAGGAAGTTCTCCATCCTCATAAAATACTACCTCTTGTTCATCTCACATGCCTTTTTGTACATCAACAATAACACATTTTCCTTTTTGTTCATACATGACATTGGGGCACTCGTCACGCATCCGTCATTGTGTGATTTACTAAAGAATTCATAGATTGATTTTCTTAGGATAGACCTTAGTTATGTAATTATATTGTCTTTTAATAGGCATTTCCTCACAAAATTATTTAGATTGGTATGAATACAAGGCCGAATACTCATTAGAGACCTTCTTAGCTCCATCATCAAAGTTCAACAATGGACCAAAAGACATTCAAATGATGCAATAAAGATATTGTGGTGAAATTCTTTTCTCTGATCATTTGTCGCACCTTCCATAGTCATAAAACACTTTCCTCATGAAAGATTAAACCTTGGTCACCTCTATGAGAAACATGACTATGTGTAGATCTATCAAAATCTCTTTGAATAACATAGCCTCTTATTGCATGAATGGCATGATATTCATCCTCTGATCCTATACTACAATACCACTATCATTGTAACTCATCCACAATTTTTTCAAATGTGCCTTATTTTATTTGATTCTCTACAACAAATATTCAATTTACTCAATGCCACCTCCATTCTTTATTATTTTACCTTCTCCTCCTCATGTTTGATTTTTTGAAATTCCTCTGGTTGGTTTGAACAACATCCTACTGATTCCCATGGCATCCATTTCTAAATTGTGGAAAACATAAGTAGAAAATACTTTCTTTTAATATTATCTTGTCCCTTCATCAAGATAACACAATGCATTAGTAAATCTAAGGAATTAGTTGAATATAGTCTATATATAATGAATAACTTTTTGTATTTTTGAATAGAATAATATAACTAGAACTCCATAGATGTTGGATAATATCCTTTAACTTGGTGGAGCACCCTGCATAAACTAAAATGATAATTAACAATAGATAGAATTTCTAAAAAAATATACATCTATTAGTCAGGAGTGTCTTTAGAAAAAACATAAATGGCATGCTCATTCATCAAGTGGAATTTTCCTTCTTCAACAATGCACACTAATCAATATGAGTCTCACCACTACCTTGGCAGATATTCAAATCCATATGCACTTATATAGTGCTATCGATGGCGATCTAAAACTTTTGTTCTTTGAGATCAGTAATGGATATTAGCCATAAGAAATAATGCCATTTGTTGGAAATAATAATCAACAATAATTATACTTAGACTATATCAAGCACATATCAAGAAAGGGACCCTCGAAGTTTATACTCAAGAAACCCTTGAAAGGCAAATTCCATTAAATCAAACCATTCCTATGTGTGTTTCTATTGTATAGTTAATCCATGTTCATGCATCCCTACAAAAAATCGTTTGGGAGTTTGATAGAAGCTCAATTGTGTATCTTCATGCCTACATTTTGATTGATTGGTCAAATTTTCATGTTTATCCGAGCTAAGGGATGATAGCTATGACTTGCATAAGTTTTGATTGTTTTTCCATTTTTATCCTTGTATGCTACATGTGTATTCTTCTCTTCCTATACATTTTTATGTAACCGTATTCCCAATATGGCTCCATGGATGTCTTCTATGGTTCATGAGATTTCAACATACTTCTCCTATGCCCCAAATTGAATTTGGAGCAAGGCGTTACCTCTATGGAAGTATGCTGGTACCAAAATTACACCCTTGATCGTTTCAGTTGTAACTTTCTTATGGCGAGATCTATTTTTCACGTGGAATATATTGTTGGAACCTCTCACTGAGATCGTTCATTTAATCTATAGAGACTATTTGTCCTATAGGGTCACACAACTCTCGTGGATTTTTACTACCTAAAAATGTCATTTAGGTCCTCAAAATCACTTCTGAAGTTGATGACCTTAAAAATATGAAATTTTTTGTACAAATTAACTAATTTACCACTATAATAACTCATCAAATCAACATGCGCATGACCCTACATAATTTGGTTGACATGGCATATAATGTTCCTATGAATTCTACATGTCATCCTTTGATTTTAATGTGTTGTCATCAGTCAATAACCTGCTCCATCAGATTCATTCATCGATAAAACCTCCTCTGAAACCCTCTGAAAACCTTTAGAAATCCCCTTTTTAAATACCATTGGAAACCTCTCCTTCCAAAAACCTTAGAAAAATTCTCCTTTAGAAAACCTTTGGAAAATCCCTTTCTAAAGACCATTGGAAGCCTCTCCTTTAGAAAACCTTTCCGAACACCACTAGCAAGATACCACCTATCGCTTAGCCAATGTATTTTGGACTCCTTTCTTCGGAAGGTCGAATTACCTCCACTACTCATCCCGAATGAGTCTTTCCAAACACAATTTCTGCAAGATCTGATGGCTAAGAATGATTACGATCAATGGCTCTGATCATCGCGGGTTACCAAGTTGCATGATCGTTACCTTAGTTGAAAACAATATTTCAGAAACACAACACCACGAAAAGGCCTTCCAAATGGAAGTCTATAACAGCTCAGATCCCTTGCATCCGATGATCTAGGTTCACTTTGGCCTTGAAGGCTCCCACTAGTTACCTCATTCCTACTGACCCCTTTGGAACGTGAAGTTAGCCATAGGCTTCTCGAAAATATTGTCCTGAAAAAACTTCGTGCGGAATCCAATGGGTGAGGGCTCGAACGATTTGATTTGATTGTGGGTGAGATATCGAACGATTTAAATGAAGGTTCCACTATAGTTTCATTACATAACTAGGATATCGAACAACCCCTCGTTGTTCCTCCTTCGCAAGGATCTGCCCCTCTTCAGATTTACGAAGGAAAACACTATTTGCAATGAATTCGACTTCCAGATTTTATTTTATTTTACTTTGAAACCGGTAGATTCATGCCACTAATCCCTTCTTGGATTGTTCTGAAGCGAAATAAACTTTAATATTTTCATAAATTTGGGTATTTCACTATGAAGTTATAATTTTCCCCAATTCCATCGCAGATCCTAAATTTGTAACGACAAATTTTCCCCAAAACGCAGTGGCCCTGCACTGGCCCTTGGCCCATATAGGATCAGTATTGAACCTCGAGCTATGATGCCAATCTGAAACTTACCCAACCTCCAATTTGGGTCTGATTACTACAAACATGAATTAGTCTTCCAATTACAAAATTAAAAATTTCTCATACATATAAAAGAAAACCAAGGTGCAGCATGCCCATAAAAATTACAACAAAACATGTTGATTTTCTCATTCATCTAAAAACATTTATTAAAATTTGAATCTATCTCGTAACCACACAACAAACAAACAAATAATTTATATATTCATTCACAGAGTGAAATAATCATAATTAAACAATAGAACACTTATTTGTTTATAAAAATAATCAGCTTCCTATGTACGAAGGATGAACCTCATAGCCATAGGTAGTATTTTTCATTTTATCTCAACAATAGGCCACCCTCAAACTGACGATATGAGTTTAAAAGAAGATTTTGTTCTCTTGACTATCGACTCTCCACACTTAGTAACCCAAAACTCCTACATCAATTCCAATCCACCATCTCTCTTCCCCACAACCTGCACAACCCAAGGAATGTACCCCCTTCACTACTCACAATCGCTCGGGATGTACCACTTGTTTACCAGAGCTTCCAGTGCACTTGTTTAGCTAAGAATATCTCAGTTGGGGACTTCATGCACTCTCAGTTGTTTCAATAGTGATCACAAAATCCTTCACAAGTTTCTTGATCCATTTCCTCAACAGGAAAACATACTACTGGATTACAACTTTTTTTATAGGCACAAAAGCTATTTTTTCCAACATATACACAACCCAGTTATGGCTTTCTTCAAGCACAACATGACTGGTGCTCTTCCTAACACTCAGTTCCTCCTTTGCTACCCAAAAATTGAATATAAAAAATGTCCTATTTTTCCATATGAATTTTCTTCTTCTCCCTTTCTTGCTTAACTCTCACTCTCCCCAAATATGACTATACTCATGCCCATGCTCACCAATAACTATGGAATATGACTCCTCATACCCACTCTCTTACATGAATTAAATGATTATGTTTGGGAACACTCAACAACAAAATATAAGGTTTTTACATAATGATAATAAATTCAGGAATGTGGGTTTGGATTAATACCCATGAATGAAACCCCCTTTAACTCCCTCTCTTGTGGAACCATATCCCCCCATTGTTATTTTCCCTCTCGTATCACAACCAATGATTACTACTTTTATTAATAATTTCAATGTACATAATACATTATTTGTCCCTCGACCATTTTAATTAATTTGAGTTCTTCACCCCAACATATGGACTCACCAATCTAATTCACATTTATACAACTACACTATAACTTATGGGCAGTAAAACTTAGGATGTTATATGTATGTTATTTTTTTACATCTTTGGCACCAT
>JASDQU010169752.1:0-14202 GCA_032191745.1 Picea mariana | reverse complement strand
AAAGTGAAATAATTTATTACAGAGAAATATACTTCACACTACTATACTTGAGAAAGTTTAAAGTGAAAGAATTTATTAATGATGAGTATATTTCAAAAAGTTTGATTATATTAACAAATATGTTATATCAGTCATTCTGTATTTTTAGATAATTTTGTAAAAGTTAATCAAAATTAGAAACCTAATACAACTCAAACATATGTAAATATCATAAAATTACAAATAGAATTTTGTTTTCTTTAAAAACTTTATGATACTAAGTTAGGGACTAGGTGCTTTGCAACCATTACCCTTGTTTATATCTACATCTTCCCCATGAAAACTAAATGAAGAGAGAATGGTAGGAGTGTAATGTTTCTCCATGATTTCTTTTAGAATTCATACATCACATCAAAAATTTATGTAAATCAGTGAGGCAAGATGAGGTGAGGAGGAGAGATATTTTATATGTTATATTTCAGCACTCAAAGATAATGTTAATTTTCAATACGAATATTGTTTTCATAATATCATGTCCTATTCTTATCAAATTCTACTCAATAATAGGCGGGTTTTGTGCACATGCCATGTTTTGTTTGTGCATTATTTCTATTTTTGCAGGCTGCAAATATTTGATCTGTAGTTCTATGTTAAAATGTACATGCATATACATGGACTTATAAAATGATTTGACTTATACTTCTACATTTTTCAAAGTTCTCATAGAACCGACCATATATGCAAACTTTTCTACCATACATCCAATGATATGATCACATAGAGACCCAAGCTAACATAGCAGTAAAAGGATTCATTTTTTTTGTAACATTCCCTTCTATTATTATAACAAATCAGGGAAGAAATGGTGCCAAAGATGTAAAAGAATAACATACATATAACATCCTGAGTTTTACTCCCCATAAATTATAGTGTAGTTGTATAAATGTGAAATAGGTTGGTGAGTCGATATGTTGGGGGAAGAGCTCAAATTAATTAAAATGGTCGAGGGACGAATAATGTATTATGTACATTGAAATTATTAATAAAAGTAGTAATCATTGGTTGTGATACGATAGGGAAAATAATAATGGGGGGATATGGTTCCACAAGAGAGGGGGTTAAAGGGGGTTTCATTCATGTGTATTAATCCAAACCCACATTCCTGAATTTATTATCATTATGTAAAAACCTTATATTTTGTTGTTGAGTGTTCTCAAAGATAATCATTAAATTCATGTAAGAGGGTGGGTATGAGGAGTCATATCCCATAGTTATTGGTGAACATGGGCATGAGTATAGTCATATTTGGGAAGAGTGAGAGTTAAGCAAGAAAGGGAGAAGAAGAAATTTCATATGGAAAAATAGGACATTTTTTACATTCAATTTTTGGGTAGCAAAGGAGGAAATGAGTGTTGGGAAGAGCACCAGTCATGTTGTGCTTGAAGGAAGCCATAACTGGGTTGTGTATATGTTGGAAAAGTGGCTTTTGTGCCTATAAAAAAAGTTGTAATCCAGTAGTATATTTTCCTATTGAGGAAATGGATCAAGAGACTTGTGAAGGATTTTGTGATCACTATTGAAACAACTGAGAGTGCATGAAGTCCCCAACTAAGATATTCTTAGCTAAACAAGTGCACTGGAAGCTCTAGTAAACAAGTGGTACATCCCGAGCGATTGTGAGTAGTGAAGGGGGTACATTCCTTGGGTTGTGCAAGTTGTGGGGAAGAGAGATGGTGGATTAGAATTGATGTAGGAATATAACTTGGGTTTTGGGTTACTAAGTGTGGAGAGTGGATAGTCAAGAGAACAAAATCTTCTTTTGAACTCATATCGTCAGCTTGGGGGTGGCCTATTGTTGAGATAAAATGAAAAGGAGTACCTATGGCTATGAAGTTCATTCTTCGTACATAGGAAGATGATTATTTTTATAAACAAATAAGTGTTCTATTGTTTTATTATGATTATTTCACTATGTGAATGAATATCTAAATTATTTGTTTCTTTGTTGTGTGCTTACGAGATAGATTCAGATTTTAATAAATGTTTTTAGATGAATGAGAAAATCAACATAATTTGTTGTAATTTTTATGGGCATGCTGCCCCTTGGTTTTCTTTTATATGTATGAGAAATTTTTAATTTTGTAATTGGAAGGCTAATTCATGTTTGTAGTGATCAAACCCAAATTGGAGGTTGGGTAAGTTTCAGATTGGTATCATAGCTCGAGGTTCAATACTGATCCTATATGGGCCAAGGGCCAGTGCGTTTTATGAAAAGTTATCGTTACAAATTTTGGATCTGTCATGGAATTGGGGAAAATTATAAATTCCACAGTGAAATACCCAAACTTATGAGAATATTAAAGTTTATTTCGCTTCAGAACAATCGAAGAAGGCATTAGTAGCATGAATCTACCGGTTTCAAAGTTTAAAAAAAAGGATCTGGAAGTCGAATTCATTCCAAATAGTGTTTTCCTTCGTAAATCTGAAGAGGGGCAGATCCTTGCGAAGGAGGAACAACGAGGGGTTGTTCGATATCCTAGTTATGTAATGAAACTATAGTGGAACCTTCATTTAAATCGTTCGATATCTCACCCACAATCAAATCAAATCGTTCGAGCTCTCACCCATTGGATTCCGCACGAAGTTTTTTCAGGACAATATTTTCGAGAAGCCTATGACTAACTTCACGTTCCAAAGGGGTCAGTACGAATGAGGTAACTAGTGGGAACCTTCAAGGCCAAAGTGAACCTAGATCATCGGATGCGAGGGATCTGAGCTGTTATATCCTTCCATTTGGAAGGCCTTTTGGTGGTGTTGTGTTTCTGAAATATTTTTTTCAACTAAGGTAACGATCATGCAACTTGGTAACCCGCGATGATCAGAGCCATTGATCGTAATCACTCTTAGCCATCAGATCTTGCAGAAATTGTGTTTGGAAAGACTCATTCGGGATGAGTAGTGGAGGTAATTCGACCTTCCGAAGAAAGGAGTCCAAAATACATTGGATAAGCGATAGGTGGTATCTTGCTAGTGGTGTTCGGAAAGGTTTTCTAAAGGAGAGGTTTCCAATGGTCTTCGGAAAGGGATTTTCCAAAGGTTTTCTAAAGGATAATTTTTCGAAGGTTTTTGGAAGGAGACGTTTCCAATGGTATTTAGTAAGGCAATTTCTAAAGGTTTTTAGAGGGTCTCAACAGAGGAGGTTTTATCTATGAATGAATTTGATGGAGCAGGTTATTGACTGATGACAACACATCCAAATCAAAGGATGACATGTAGAATTCATAGGAACATTATATGTCATGTCAACTAAATTATGTAGGGTCATGCATAGGTTGATTTGATGAGTTATTACAGTGGCAAATCAGTTAATTTGTACAAAAAATTTCATATTTTTAAGGTCATCAACTTGGGAAGCGATTTTGAGGACCTAAATGACATTTTTAGGTAGTAAAAATCCACAAGAGTTGTGTGAACTTTTAGGACAAATAATCTCTATAAATTAAATGAAAGATCTCAGTGAGAGGTTCCAACAATATATTCCATGTGAAAAATAGATCTCACCATGAGAAAGTTACAACTGAAACAATTAAGGGTGTAATTTTGGTACCAACATACTTCCATAGGGTTAACGCCTTTCTCCAAATTCAATTTGGGGCATAGGAGAAGTATGTTGAAATCTCATGAACCATAGAAGACATCCATGGGGCCATATTAGGAATATGATTACATAAAAATGTATAGGAAGAGAAGAATACACATGTAGCATACAAGGATAAAAATGGAAAAACAATCAAAACTTATGCAAGCTATAGCTATCACCCCTTAGCTCAGATAAACATGAAAATTTGATAGATCAATCAAAATGTAGGCATGAAGATACACAATTGAGCTTCTATCAAACTCCCAAATGATTTTTTGTAGGGATGCATGAACATGGATTAACTATACAATAGAAACACACATAGGAATGGTTTGATTTAATGGAATTTGCCTTTCAAGGGTTTCTTGAGTATAAACTTCCAGGGTCCCTTTCTTGATACGTGCTTGATATAGTTCTGAGTATAATTATTGTTGATTATTATTTCCAACAAATGGCATTATTTCTTATGGCTAATATCCATTACTGATATCAAAGAACAAAAGTGTTAGATCGCCATCGATAGCACTATATAAGTGCATATGGATTTGAATATCTGCCAAGGTAGCGGTGAGACTCATATTGATTAGTGTGCATTGTTGAAGAAGAAAAATTCCACTTGATGAATGAGCATGTCATTTCTGTTTTTTCTAAAGACACTCGTGACTAATGCATGTATATTTTTTTAGAAGCTCTATCTATTGTTAATTATCATTTTAGTTTATGCAGGGTGCTCCACCAAGTTAAAGGATATTATCCAACCTCTATGGAGTTCTAGTTATATTATTCTATTCAAAAATACAAAAAGTTATTCATTAGATATAGACTATATTCAACTAATTCCTTAGATTTACTAATGCATTGTGTTATCTTGATGAAGGGACAAGAGAATATTAAAAGAAAGTATTTTCTACTTATGTTTTCCACAATTCAGAAATGGATGCCATGGGAATCAGTAGGATGTTGTTCAAACCAACCAGAGGAATTGTTGAAAAATCAAACATGAGGAGGAGAAGGTAAAATATTAAAGAATGGAGGTGACATTGAGTAAATTGACATTTTGTTGTAGATAATCAAATAAAATAAGGCACATTTGAAAAAATTGTGGATGTGTTACATTGAAAGTTGTATTGTAGTATAGGATCAGAGGATGAATATCATGCCATTCATGCAATAGGAGGATATGTTATTCAAAGAGATTTTGATAGATCTACACATAGTCGTTTTGCTCATAGAGGTGACCAAGGTTTAATCTTTCATGAGGAAAGTGTTTTATGACTATGGAAAGTGTGACAAATGATCAGAGAAAAGAATTTCACCACAATATCTTTATTGCATCATTTGAATGTCTTTTGGTCCATTTTTGAACTTTGATGATGGAGCTAAGAAGGTCGCTAATGAGTATTCGGCCTTGTATTCATACCAATCAAAATATTTTTGTGAGGAAATGCCTATTAAAAGACAATATAATTACATAACTAAGGTCTATCCTAAGAAAATCAGTCTATGAATTCTTTAGTAAATCACACAACGACGGATGTGTGATGAGTGCCCCAATGTCATGTATGAACAAAAAGGAAAATGTGCTATTGTTGATGTACAAAAAGGCATGTGAGACGAACAAGAGCTAGTATTTTATGACGATGGAGAACCTCCTATATATGGATAAGTCAGTGATCTAAAGTTCAAAATTTACATAGCACCTCTTGAAAGGTTCAAAAGGGAAGAAAACTTTCACACTATAGTTACCATTTCATTGCAGGATTCTCTTATTGGTTTTTTATAAGAGTATTCCTCACCTTACAGATATTCAATAATTGTAGGTTTAAAATAAATCACTAAACCTAAATAGGCCAGGTGCATTCACAGAGAAGGAATGCATGTACATCTAAGGACAGATAAAGGAATGTGTTCATTATGTAAAGGGTTGACATAGATTCATATTCAACTAACACCCTAGAGTGAAAAAATTGAATAAATAGATAAGACATACATAAGCATCAAGATGATAATAAAAATTGCTCAATGGTTAGAGAAGAAGGCCCAACAACCCATGCAATCTTAAATTTCAACTAGAACATTTCATTCAAGAAGAGCATGTATATTTTCTTATTTTGGCATTTGACTTATCTAGCTATTTCATAAATTCAGGTACTTTTTTGATGTATATAAACAATAATAGAATTTAAAAAAAAGGGAAGCTCATGATTTGAACTGAAAATGATTTGTATGGAAAAGGACAAGTTAAGCTAGAAAATCCTTGTCTGAGATAAAGGAAAGTGAATATAAGGTTTTCTTGCCAAGTTATGTCAAAGAATACAAGGTTTTACAGTCAAGTTAAAGTTTGTAATGGATTCATTTTTCCTATTCAAGTTAAATTCAAAGTAGTTGAAAAGTTGATGTAAGAGTTCAAGTCGAGATAGAAATTGAAAGTAAAGAGCTAGAGCCCATGTCAAGTTGAATTGTTTATGCAAGGAGTTGAAATCAAGTTAAAACAAATTGTCAAGTTTTAGCCAAATTTTTAGAGTCTCCCATGAAAATATATTGGTGTGAGAGTGAAAATAAAGACAAATTAAGTTCATACCAAGTTTGTTTGTGAATCAAAAGATCCTAGTTATATAATAAATATTTTGTAAAGCCATAGTCAAAGTAAAATGTCAAATCAAGTTTAAGTGATGTAAAATCATGACAACGGTAGGTCAATTAAGATTTCCAAGACAAGGTCATATGTTTCGTATTGGATGGATTATGTCCCTCCTACAATAAACATATTTTTATGTAGGTGAAAAAGAAAATGATAGAAAAGGAATTTGACACCAAGGATGACAGAAGAAGAAGAAGAATAGAAGACACAAGAGGAGGGTGAAATAAATTTAAAGAAAATTGACTCCTAGCCATGAACAAAAGAATAAAGAGGAAAGGAAATTTTGAAGAGAAAAGACAAGGAACAAAGTTTGAAGTAGTAAAAGGAAAGAAGAATGAAACAGTGAAGCAAGGTAAAAATAACTCTATGTGTTTAATAACTAAGATGAAAAAGTAATTGAAGTGAACCCTTAGAAAATTAAATCCCTAGTAAGTTTAATGTTCCTCCTTAAATAATGTTTTTTCATGATAAAAAGAAAATGGTCATGATACTATATTGTAAAAGGACTAGGTTAGCCTCAAATGAAAATGTATTTGAAATTGTGTGTACTTGAGACAAATGATGATGTAATGGTTGTAATCCATGACAAGACAAGTATACCCCCATAATTATGATTGTTTATGGTTTGCAGTATGTGTAATGTACCTAGGGAGGATAATGTGGGCTACCTAGGGAGTTACCTAAGGGGATAATGAATGTAATGTGGAAATAATATTGGAAATTGGAATAGGCCTACTATGTAATTAAAAGGAAATAATATTCCCACTATGTAATTAAAAGGAAATAATACAATAATAAGGGGTAGTTGGAAAAGACTCCTATGAATACTTATGAGATAGTATAAATACACATTAGTATCATTGTATTGGAGGAATATATTGGATTGTATTTTCTTGTAGTAGGAATGGATTGTGGAGTGATTCCTTCCATAAGGAGTATTTCATGGTGTTACCCTACTTTAAGTGTTCTACTCTCTATATTATTGGTGTTGTTCATGGTGAATGTTTTGGTATCTTGGATGTTTTAGGGTTTATTTATAAATTTTATGGTGGATTCTCTCTTATATATATGATTTTTTACTAAAAGTGGTATCGAATCTCTTTCCTGGGAGTGAAGTAGGAGAAATTTTTGGCGCAAAGTGAAAGACGTTTTTTTCTTTTTGCAGATTTTTGACAGGAAAAAATGATGATAATATTTAAGTCTGTTTCTAAAACTTTATATGCATAATTTGAAGAAAACAAATTCATATCTGAATTCCTCTCGAAAAATAATCCAATTTAAAAAAAGCAATTGTCCAAAATGGAGTCCGAGAAGTGGAGATTTCGTTGATTCAAAATCAGCCCTATTATCCTATCGGAGAAATATAACTAAAAGTATGATCGTTTTACAACTTATGAATCAAACCCTAACTACATAAAGGAGCTTCATTGAAAACTAAGTGATTTTCCTTAAAACCCTAGTTCTATTTATGGTTTATGGCAAGCAAGATGTTTTTTATAGGAAAATATGATGGTCCTAGTATTCGATACTACATAAAATGGACAAAGTCTAAAAGTCCATTATTTTGGGTAATATCATTTAACCTTAATTTAAAGGATGATGCTCGCATATGGTGGAATATACTTAACAATGAAAATATTAAGGATCTTTTGGATGAAGAATATGAAAAAAAAATTCTATACAAGTGGTTTCATGTTATGAAGAAGGATATGAAGAGCACTAGGTATTTATTTTAATGTGAAAACTTCATATTACACGTTCATGGATGTATTCAATAAGAAAAGGTTATTGTTTCTATAAACCCTAGTAGCAAACATAATTTTATCAATGTTAATTTTGATAAAATATTACAAGTTCTCATAAAGAATATTTAAATCACGGAGGTTGAGGGTGAAAATGTTCAAATCTTGAAATATTTGAATATTAACATGGATAAATATGTGTTGCGTTCACAATTTTATTCTTATATAGATATGGATGATGTGTATATTGTTTTGGGATATCCTTGGATGGACTCAATTGGCACAGTGAATATTAATGTGCAAAATAATTTTATGAAACTTTGGTATAAGAAAAATAAAATAACAATGCAGGATATTTCTCTTACTAAGAAAGAAGTGCCCAAGGGGACACATTAAGAATTTATTGCAAGGAAACAAATTGCAATGCCTAATGACACATCAAATAAAGAGTCTATGTTTGAATCAAAAGAAGAGAATACATAATAACTTGAAGAAAATCCCCAAGAAGGGCATAAGTAGGAACAAGAAGCCAAGGAGATAAATGTCAAAGAAAGAAGAATCGATAGCTAAGGATGTTGTATATCGCTACCCACACCACATGGATAAAAACAATCATCAAGGTTAGGGAATGAGAGTTAGGAAACTTACTATGGATCAACATGGAACCAGAGAGGAAACCAGTATGGAGGCACATGGAAAACTAAAATAAATGTATAAAGATATCATAGTAGCATTAAAAATACATGGATCCAAAGAAGAAACTAGAATAAAGATAAAGTAAAGGCCACATTTGGACCCCATGTTCACATTTCACTAAGATGGATGGATGCTTCTATATGGTACCAATTGAATACATTGCTAAGTAGGCCATATTATATGGTGTATTCCCATGTTTTGAGAATGAAACATGCCAACGGGGATGTAATGTAATTTACCTATGTAGGATAATATGAGATACCTAGGGAGGTACCTAATGGGATATTGAATGTAATGTGGCCATATTATTGGAATAGGCCCACTATGTCATTGAAAGGAAATAATATGTCCACTATGTAATTAATATGAAATAATATAATAATAAGGGTTAGTTGGCATAATACCCCTATGAGTACTCATGATATAGTATAAATACACATGAGAATCATTGTATTGGAGGTATATATTGGAATATATTGTCTTTTAGCAAGCATGGCTTCTGGATTGATTCCTTCCATAAGGAGTATTTGATGGTCTTTCCCTACCTTAAGGGCTCTTCTCTCTATATTATTGTTATTGTTCATGGTGAATGTTTTGGTATCTTGGATGTCTTAGGGTTTATTGATGAATTTTTATGGTGGATCCTCTCTTATATATTTCAAGTTTTACTATAGTAATCCAAAAACCACTTGTCATGACAAATGAAGATTTTTTGTTAGAAAAAAATAACTTGATGTAATGTATGGTTTGTGGTATGATGAAACCACTTGATAATTGTAATGGTTAAGGTAAACTAATGTAAAACCCCATAGGTTGTGATGGTTAAGGATAAACCACAAAAACACAGGTTGTGGTTACCATTAATCCAAAGAAAACTCAATATCATGATTGAATATGTATGGGGAGTAAAAGGTACAGGTACGAAAATTTGTGATTCAAGAATGGTTGATGAACCATGTATGAGAAAAAGTCTCTTAGAGAACCAGTGGATATATCGGCTGTAGATCCATGTATTCCGATGGATGGTGAATTTTTTATATGGACTTCAATAAAATTACAAGTACAAGATGAACACTAGAGATATTGAAGATGAAGAATGAAGAATACCAAAGATGAATATTACAAAAAATAGAATACGAAGAGCATAAATGAATAATATTGAATGAAAAAAACATGGAAGAAGAAGAAGATGAATATTGGACTAATTCAAAATATCAGTTGAAGTGACAGAGGATGATGGTTGAATATAGAAATCATAATTATTCGTTAAGGGGAATTATGAGGGTTAAATCCTACTTGTGATATTTAGTGAATACATTGTAATATGTTAATGACAAAGACTATGCATAAAAAATCAAAGATGAGGATAAGAAAATAAGCTAGGGATGAGGATCAAGTTGAGTGACTCATGGAGATATTCTTGGAATTAGTTATGGATATGGTTGGACTAAATATATAATTATGAAATATCGTTATGGTCTCCTAAAGTTATATAAAGGGATCAATTTTACAATAGAAACACACAAATGAATGGTTTGATTAAATTGAATTTCCCATTTGGGGGTTTCTTGAGAATAAACTTTTGATGTATCTTTCTTTATATGTGCTTGATATGGTTTTGAGTATAATTGGTATTGATTATTATTTCCAACATCTATAATAAAAAAATCCCCTTTTCATGCAAAAGTAATAGATTTGGATAAGAAGTATCCATTGAGTTATTTACTTGGTGACTATTTAAAATTCTAGAAATAAATATTTCATTCATGTTATGGTTATGCTTATTTTCACTTTTAGATTACATCTAAATTAATTCTTTCATAATCTAAGCATCTTGGTTATTAATAACATAGTGCATGGATGCATTATGCACTATGATATTAGTTAGTACTATGATAAATTATATAACCATTGCATATTTATCTTACAATACAAAGTGCTACAACTTTGTCTAACTTTTTCTATCCATTTCTTTCTTTTTCAATGATAGGTCATGGCCATTTTTTAGGATAGTTATAATGATGAAGTTAATGCATGAGTTGATGGAAAGAATCTAGAGGAATTCATCCCCACCACCGAGGAATTTCCTCGTCACTCCCAACTGGATGAAGAACCCCAAATATATGTTCACGCTTTGACCTGTATTTCCTCTCCTCAAATGTTAAAGTTGGTTAGCTACAAAAAGACTTGGAAGGCCATTGTATTAATTAGTAGTGGTTACATCACCCATGATTTTTGAGATATGATATGGGTATTATTATTTCTTGGGTAAAATATATTGAGTGGGATTTTTGGTTTCTCGGGGATCATGTTTCATGCCTTATTTGACCTAATCAAGTATATTCTAAAATTTACATATAGGTTCACGTGTTTCATTTGTTGTGCTGCAATTAGAACTTTTGTCACCTAAATTTTCTATAGGGTCAACCCAATTGGATGTTGGTTCATTATCCTTTCATGTATGTAGTTTATACCCCTCCAATGGAAAATATTTCCTAGGATGTGCTGCCCTAGTGTAGCATATTTTTGTTGTGTCCATATTGCTTTTTCATTATAGGAATGGGAGACCTTGTAGATTGATATTTCATATTGAGCCTCATTCATATTTATCATCTACTTTTGACCATTTCCATGGGGGATCCCACATGTATAATTTGTTTAATTTCCATTTTCATTACATACCACTACATGCACTTTTGATCCTAATTGCCTATTGCAATTTGCTATCATATGCTTACATTCATTGAATTCTCTTATTGTACTTACCTTTGCATATGTTTATCCTTCATTTATCACTTTCTCCCTAGGGGAGACACATTTATGAGTGTCCACATCCTACATCTTTCATTTTCCTTTTAGATTGCAAAGACTTGTTCCTTGCACTTGGAACGTAATTGCTTGCCTTGTGGCACTTATGTCCTCCACTATATTATAACATACTTTTCTTATTTTTCCAGTCTTTATAATACAAAAAAGAAAAAATATTAGAAAATAGAAAGTTTAATGACCCCCTGGTCAACTAAGGATCATTATTACATGGAAAAAACATAAAAATGAAATTTCTCTGCGAACTGATTTCTTGTAGCTTACTAGCTATGAATTACAACCAGATTTAACTATCATTTGATATCATTAAATAAATTCATATACAACATTATAAAAACAACATGAATGCATTTTAATAACTCAACAAAACAACATATAGAACGTTCTAAAAAATAGAGTTAATACACAACAATTAAACTCACAATGCAAGACAGAAAAAAGATAAAACACTTATCTTTTAAAAATGGTTGTGCAACTAGTTGATTGGGATGGAAGCTCCACCCAACCATAGACTTGTTTTTCCATATCTCAACAATAATTCACCCCCAAGCTGGGGCTAGAAATCCACAAAAGAGGGTGGTCATTCATTTCCCACTCATAGCTTATAAAAACCCACAACCCACCAGTATTCTCCTCCATCTATCCCGATTTTCCACCATCTCTCTTCCTCTTGACCTATAAAACCCAAGGAATGTATCATTTCACTAATATCATTCCCTCAAACATCCCATTCTTTATCAAGGTTTCTTTGGCTTAGGTAACCAGGAATCTCTCTGATGGGAAACTCAAGGGAGCTCATTGCTAGGAAAACTACCAAGAAAAACAATAGTAAACACTTATTGCTATAGTGAAACTCCCATGGGGGTTCACTCTTCATGCCTAGAAAACTATATCTTTAATATTCAACTCCAAAATGCTCCAAAAATTCTCCAACATGCTCCCGGATTTTCCCATCCTTCTTTCTCTAGCTCTGGTACTCTTTTTCCCTACTCTGTTCTTGGTGTCCATGCAAAAACTAAATGTACAAAAAATATTGTAACTTCCCATACAAATTTCCTCTCTTTGGCTTCTTTCTTGACTTACACTCTTCCCCAAGTTGATTGTACTCATCCCCCATGCTCCCAATATCTATGTGATGCTACTTATCACACCCACTCCCTTACATGCATTCAATGATTGATTTCTTCAATACTCAAGGGAAAATTAGAAGTTTAATACCTAATGGCAATAAAGTTCAGAAATATGGATTGAATTAATATACATGGGTAATTCCCTCTTGTACCCCTCTTAGACATTCTCTTAGACCCTCCAATCTCTATCCATGTCCCCCAATAGCTGGCATCATATTTTATTATTGAAACTTAGAAATACAATTCACATATACATCGATTGGTCATGGCCACACATTATATATGCATTATGCATTAATTAAAATTGGGATTATAGTGGGGACATTAAATTCCCCCTCCCCTACTGTTAAGCCCTAAATAGTGGCTCATTACCCATTAATTGGGTCATATTATATTAGTAATGTTATTTTATTTATGTTGTCTTTAGTCCATTAGTTGTAATTATACCTCCTACTCTCCTATATATACCGAGGAGACATTTTCATTTTGAATCATCTTGTAATTGTACATTTATGTGGGCATAAGGAGGTTGCCCCCTCGAAGAGGCTTATTATCTGAATTTATCTTTTTTTCAAGGCATTGAGTACTTATTCTAAGATTTTTCTATGCTATATTGATATTTGGTTCTTAACATATGGTATCAGAGCTCAAGGTCTTGGGGTTTCGCTGCTACATCTGAGACACCTTGACATTTTCACTATAACTATTTTTCTACAACATTTCAGAAGGAACGGCTTGGAGGGTATTTAGTAGACAGATAAAGACCTTGAACTCTAGAGGCTATATACATAAATTAGTAATTTATCTGTGGTACAAATTTCAGCTTCTGGGTCATCTTAAATTTGTAGATACACATTGTGGAAGATAGGGTATCTGACTAGTCATATTGACTAGTCTCAAGAAGGTGTTCCAGGTAAAACAATCATAAATTCCTCCTAGACTATCCAAATTGAGTGAGACTAGTTTCATTTTATAGTGGATAGTCTGTAGTATTTTTGGTACGAGTTTCAGAATTTTATATCAATTATTTTGTGCAGGGAATGCTATACATGTGAGATCTCCTGAAAAGGCCAAAAATCAGCAAGTTGTGGGAAATCTACCGTAAATTCCACTTGGCACATCCAATTTTGATCAGACATGTGGCATTGTAGAGAAGAAATATCAGAGAACTACAAAAAATAAAGTTTCATACCCATAAGGGCCGAAACGTTGGAGATACAGTAGAAGAAAGATTTTCTAGAAGAACCACCTCAAAATCAAGGTTCAAAAGTGATACTTGGCCAACATGTTCCCCAAAAAGGGAAATTCTACACCAAATAATCTTCCAAACAATCCTACTTGGACTCTTAATGAAGGTGAAAAAATGTGTAGGGACATAAATTATTTAAAAAAGAAGATAGTAACAAAAGATGAACTACAAGAGATGGAAGCTAAGTTGGAGGCAAATATGGATGGTTTCATGGAAGGATTGAAAAATTTTGTAATAGAGAGGACACCTGAAAGTGAAAATGTATCCCATGAAATTCATGATGAGGACACAAGGAAGGT
>JASDQU010169749.1:0-17388 GCA_032191745.1 Picea mariana | reverse complement strand
TGCAAATCTTTTGCATCCTCTTTTCAAGTTGTCTTTGCTTGGAAAGTTTCCTGAAAGTGGTCAATCTTTTCCAACATTTTGAAACATGATGGTTATATAAACCACAATATGTGCATGGACTTTTTCTTCCATTTTTACATGCAAATTTACCATGTTTAACATAATCAAAAGCAACTGAATTATAGGTAGAAAGATACCTTGAACATTCACTTTTATCACCTCTTTGAGGAGGTGAATTTGAAGAGTTACAAGCTCTCCTTTGAATACCAACAACAATGTTCTTGTCCTCATGGCTGTCACAACTCTCTTGTTTCATACATTTGCATTCATCTTGAACACAAGCTTTGCATGCTTGAGGGATTGAACTTGCAACAAAAGTTTTTCTTGGAAGTTTTTCCCTTGTCTCCTTAACTTTGGAATTTTCTCCATCTCTTTGTTCATATCCAAGACCACAATACTTGGGCCTCTCTTTAACAACAATAGGCTCAACAATGCCTTGTGCATGCTTGCCTAATCCTTTACCTTCATAGCCCATTTTTAACAATAACTTGGACCCTATTCCTCCTGTGTGATTTTCAAAAACACCAAAGCATTCATCTTGAGAGGAATTTGAAGAAAAAACAACATTACATACCTCATGTTCATACATGTACTTGGTAAGGGTTTCATTTGCCTCATGGAGTTGAGTCTCCATCTCATGCAACTTTTCAAGAAGCTGGTGCTTCTCCTGCTTCATGGCCATCAACTGCTCTTGAAGGGAAATGCTCTCTTCTCTATCTTTCCACAACTCTTGTACCATATCTCTCATGGTTACAAACTCTTTCAACATCTCTTTTTCAAAGAACTTGGATAATGAAGATGTATGAGAACTATCAATGTTTGAAGCTTCCTCCATCCTTGCAAGATATCAAACTTCAACACAAAACTTGCACAAATACCAACAACTAAAATTGTAGCTATCAATGGTAATCACATGAGAAAAAAATGTTCTCTAATACCACCTATCTAAAAATAGGGGGCTGACTTGTTATTCTATGCAAGCACCCTCCATTTCATTAAAATAAAACTTTTCAGGACCTTGCTCAATGTCTTAGTTATGCAAGATAAATTATGTGCCAAGTTTATGCATCTTATTTTAAATGATTATGTGTGAGGTCTTTATAAGATTAAATATGTTTTTTTAAACAAATACACAATAACCACAACTTGCAGCAAATAAACCAGCAATCTCACAACAATAGCAAGATGATAAAGGAGTTCACCCCCAACTGGGCTACACCTCCTTGAGCCTCCTTCAATGGACTAGGCTCTCTGGGATTAGTTTTTCAAATATTCTTTTACAAGTTGCTGCTCAACTCCAATGTATTTACTGACTGTACCATTGGGTTCAGAATACATAAAAACCCCAAAAATAACTAATAGAACTCTGAAAACGGACCATGGCTCATCTGGGCATGACCTCTTCTACATGTGGCCTTGAGCTTCCCTGAGCTTCCTTGTGGAAAAAACACCTGTAAAAGTCCTCAAATGGATCTGAAACCTATCCCAATTTGTTCAGATCATTATAATTAGCCAAAAATGACTATTCAGTCACAGAAAACAGACTTGTGCTCATCTAAGCATGGCCTCAATCAATGAGGGCTTCAAGCTCCCTAGAGCTCTCTGAAACTTCAATGGTGAAAACCCTACAAAAGAAGTCTTCAAATGCCTTTTCAAATAGTGCCAATGGATTTAGAACATCCAAAAACCTCTAGCTAGGCTTTTTTGGCACCTCATTTGGCCAAAAAATGAAGAAGATAAGCCTCCTGCCATTTTCCTCCTTCAAGCTTGATGTCTCTGGTTCGCCAAAATGCACCTTTGTGCGTCCAACCTAGAACACACGCTCATTTTCGTGCTAAAACCTAGCACCAGGTGCACAACCACATAATCATGTGAACTGTAGGACGGTTAGCGGAATTAAGCCCCCTAACCGCCAAATTGTGGACATATGGGTCATATGACCTCGTTCTAGCGCAAAGACAGACACCGTTTGCATGATCGAACGTGAGTGTAACATGTGTCAGGTGAATGGGGTCGGGCTAACCATTTGAAAATGTGCTCGTGGGGGGTCATATGGTTATGTATGTGAACGGGGGCTGGGGCTTAGCCCCATCCCTGTCTGCGCCCAAACTTTAATACATGTAAACTTAAATATATATGAAATGGTATATATAACAAGACAAAAGTGGTGGCACACCGGTTGGGCGGCCTTTGCCAAGACGTTGGATAGAGGTGGAGGTCCGAGGTTCGAATTCCATGGACTCCATATAAATTTTGAACTATACCATATGCAAAGGTGCCACGTGGCACCAAACCATTTGCTACAATGATGCCACGTGTCAAAATAGGATTCGTCCACATCTACCAATAAATGATTTCCACGTCATCAACTGCCACCTCAGCATACGGACATGCCACGTCAGTTCTATGGACTGTACAGTTAGCAAATTTTTTTTGCCTATTTGGCGAATCGAACAGATCACAATATCTCACTCATCCGACATCCATTTGAACCCGTTCAAGTTGCGTTGGGTTCGTGACGACGAGGGCTATGCACCCGTTCGTTTTGAGGCAATTATGAGAACTTTGATTTTTGAGCAAAATTTTGACCCTTGGTCCAGATTCTGATCACATATAGACTAGGATTGGGGCTCCTGCAGACCATAAAAAGAAATAAGTACAAGAATTAGGAATGTCGAAATAAGAAGTGCGGGACAGTAGAGAGGAAGACTTGAAAAGAAGAAATTGGAAGTTATGAGTGTTTGGTTAGAGTTTTCTAATTAAAGAGGTATAATAACTAGATTGATAAAGAAAACAAGATGACATCAATATAGACTTACTATGAAGCTGATGCGTTTTTGTTGTTGTCGTTGACGGACACTACAATCGTGTCAACCGGTTGTTGCCCTTCCTGGATGAGGTTGTCCATTATTCATTGGAACCATTCTTCAATGTAGCTTCTCATGGGGGCCATGTTGATTTCATCCTGAAATTCTATGTCTAAAAGATCATTTTCTAATTTCCTTAGATCCATTCAAATGCTATGCAGAATCTATTCAATTTCTTCATTGTGTGCCGAATAGTCCAGTACCCAGCTCTCGAGCTCATATACATGATATTCAACGATGCTATAAAACTTTTTGGAAGACAACCCCTTTAAAATATCAAGTTGTTCATCAAAGAATTTGTTTGGTCATTGACAAGGATTTGAGAATTGAGTTTGGGTCTTGAACCTCGTTGGTACTTCTGGCTAATTCTATTTGGACTAGGTTTGTGAATAATTCTTCCTTTTCTAATATGGCTTGTTTACATGATTCGACAATGAGCTCCAGGTTCTTAACTTTCTTTTGCCAATATGCTTTTAATTTTTTGGTCCGCTTTGGGGAGGGGAGATTCTCTTGTCTTATTTTTCATGTCCAAGGTGTTGATGGCATGGTTGGAAAAATGGGTCAGCACATGTTCACAAAAACGTTGATCATTTTTTAAATTCACCTGCAAATGATCCTGCAAATCATTTGCCCTCTTTCAGAAGGAAGCTATATTTTGTGATGTTTCCCAGGGTTCGGTAACTAGCTGCATTATTTTATTCATGTTATTCTCTACAAGGGCTCTAGATGATGCAAGGAGGGTGGAGGATACTTTTGTCATGGATGCAGTGGTAGCAAGAACGTTTTTTGCTAAAGGACTGGCAAACTTTGGGGTAGCAATGAAATATTCCTAAAATTCCTTGACGTGGTCTTTGAGTCTAGCATTATCCACTTCAATTCCTCCAATGGAATCATCAAGAGCATCGCCAGTTACACGGTGAAATAGGGATATTTGGGATGACCGCATTTTCCTAAAGTTAATCTCTGTGTGAGATTTTCCTTTCCTATTTGTTACATTTCTCTTTTCAATGACCATATTTTTAGATTGGTTGTCAAAAACAGTGCTCTGGAATATGAAGGATTCATCTTCGTAAAAAAATTTGGTCTCAGATATTTCCATTGCGGACAAAACAATTGTGTGCATGTGCTCAATTTCAATTTTAAGTTTCAACTATTCACTTTCAATTTCGGGTTCGTCCTCCTGCCCTACATTGTTTTTTATCTTCTTCGTCAGTGTAATTTTGTGAGAACTATCAATTTTTATGCGAGGAGGGTTCTTATCTCCTCCTCCGTTTGAAGATTTTTGGGTTGCTTTCTTACTGGGGTGGGCCATTGAAGAAATAATCCATGATTTTGTGCTCTTGGGAGTGCTGGCAGGGGACTGGGCACTCTTCTCACCAGACACTTTTCCCTGTTGTCTGTACAATTTAGTCACACTTTGCAATGTCTCTACGTCGCAATCTCCAGAAGAAGGATTATTGTCATCACTGTCCTTCGGTCAGGTGTCTAGGGATAAAAGAGATGCTAAATCCAACTGCTAGTAAATGTTCTCAAAAACTCCAATTAGGGTCAAACCCTTTTAGCCTTTCATCATATGTTAGGTTCAATTTCTTGAAATGGCCTACGAATTCGTTAATCTTGTTGACATTTCTGCACACGAAGTCCCCGACTTTTTAGGGTAGAGGAATGAACTATTTTTTTTTCTTGTCATGGAAAAACTGCAACCGGTGGTTGTATTGCCTTGCTATTTATGCAACAAACATCTTGTCCGTGATGTGGCACATAAGGAAAGAAGGATTTTCCTTGGAGCCAAATACCATTAGTGCACTGTGATTTTCCTTTTGTTCAAGTTTTCCCTTCCTGTTCAAAAATTTGGTTGCCTGGCCAGACATTCGCAGAGTATCGTTCCCTAACAATAAATCTTTGAAAACTGATACAAAGTCATTAAAAACTTCATAAAAATAATGGGAGGCCTTGTACCTCCACAGGGTCTGGTACCAGAATGTTACTTGGGTTGAATCCATAGTTTATTTTCTTGGAAAGAGATAGTTTTGGAAACAGACAACAATGCACTATTGCGAAAATCAAGTAGGATGACATATAAAATTTATTGGATTCTTTGAATCGTGAAAATTAGGAACATATTTCAATGGAAATTAGCTTCCCCCAATCGAAAATGAGTTGTTCCTTGACTGTGAAGTACAAAATATAAATAATTATACAGTAAATGCTTTTCGTGGATGTCTGTCCCGTTATTTTTGCAAACAACCAAGCAATTTCCAGAATGGATTTCTAAAGGAACTTACCTGCAACTTTGTGATATCTCCAGGAACTGATGTTGAGTCTTTGAGGAACTTGGTTAAGATTTCCAACCCATTATCATGTTTTTCTAGGAACTTCTTTCAATCTTGTCCTCTGAAGGCCAATGTTGGCTTCGACAATTTTAACATCTTGCAGAAGATCTGAGGTGACAAAGAAACAGGACAATGGTCGCATAGTGGAATAATTATTTGGCTTGGAATATATTTTTCAATGCACCAAGAGACCACCTCCTTATAGTAAAAAACCTTAGGAACGCAGCCTGCACAAGCGATTCCAAAGGTCCAAATCACTTCGTTCTGGGAAGAACGAGATGAATAGTAAAAGTATGCCCTAGACCAGTGGAATTTCTGATCCTACTGCCTGAAGATATTTACTGTACCTCCACAAAACTATTGTCAACTTGCTACCATAAGTTTACACGAACGTTTTTTTTCTCTAGATGATGAATGAAATGAAAATTTGGATGGTATAATATAATGCTGTGCAAATATTGGTCCAATGCGTGTGAATGGGAGATCTCCTTGAGACTTTCACTCAGTAATGACAATTTTGATGGCTATTGCATGATGCATTGTTAAAATTAAAGACTAGTAATTGCACACATAGAAGTAAGGAACATGGCGAATATGAAAATGAGCGATTAAGCATTGTAGATTTATTGAATGGCCAACACAACAACCCATGTTTGAGATGAACAATCAAAAGGGGAAATATAACTCTCTATAGATCTTGGTTTAATGCGTAATAATGGGAGATCTCCTCAAGCGTTTCGCTCATTAATGACAATGTTTACAGTTCCTGCATGGTGAGTTGTTAGCATGAAAGGTTTCTAATTGCATAGTAAGAAAGAAGTATGGAGGTCACGGGGAAGCAAAAAAGAAGTTAAGGAGTGTTTAATTATGGAAAGTGTTTGGGCGGGCTTCAAAATAGGGTTACAAGGTACAATTGTTCGAGGTGAGGGTGCGAGGGTCAAATTGTATGTCTCATAAATTTTTTAGTGCAATACGCGTAACACCTAAGAGGGTGTGATAGGATAGTCCAGAGGGAAATTTGTATATCGCGGAAGTCTGGGTAATGTTTGCAGGACACAGAAAAATGGAGATTCAAACATGAGCCCGCCTATCTGGGAACCCACAATTGAAAAGGGTGGCTTAAGTATGGAATAGAGAAATGAATGGGGGACGTGAAAAAGCAGTTGAGTGTCTAATTATGGAAAGCGGTTGGGCGAGCTTCAAAATAGGGTTACAAGGTACAACTGTTTGAGGTGAGGGCATGAGGGTCAAATTGTATGTATCAGAACTTTTTAAGTGAAATATACATAACACTGAAGAGGGTATGATAGGACAGTCTAGAGGGAAATTTGCATATCGCAGAAGTCCGGGTAATTTTTGCAGGACACGAAAAAATGGAGGTGAAAATGTGAGCCCGCCTATCCGGGAACCTGCAATAAAAAAAGGCGACTTAATTATGGAATAGAGAAATGGTTGGGCGGATTCATTTTCGCTAATATATTGAAACTTGTAATATATATCGCATAAAGAGAAAATAAGAGAAGATAAATTAATTTAAATTCGTCGAGTTGAGCTTTAATTAAATTTCACTGTCTTGTCTATGCTTTTGCTTTTTAATGGCAGTGAGTACATATGTTTCATGATGAACTATTAGCAGTAAACCTTGGTTAGGCATAGTAAACAATGCTTTATAATTGGATATTTAGTGAACCCGCCAACCCGAGGAACCGTGAAAGAGATTTCATGAAATGGGAAAGTATGGAAAGTTGTCGAACAAGCCTCAGAATCAGGGCGATAATGGTTCCCCAGGAGACATGACTTCTCGAAGGTCAAATTGTATGTTTTTGGACTTGAATGAAAAATGTGTACTATGAAAGAGAGGATGGTCATTAATGACATGTTTAAGGTTCATGCACAATGATTTTCTAGCATTAAAGATTACCAATTGCATTTCCAAAGAGCAGGAAGGTGGCAGGGACAAGGAACAACAAGTAAGGAATGACTAATTATCAAAAGAGGTTGGTGACACTTTGAAATAGGGCTACAAGATACATCCAACAGAGGTGAGGGCCCGAGGGTCAAATTTCATCTCTCAGGCATGATGATGCTTTCTTGTGCACAAACTATATATCGCGGAACTTCGAGTACTACTTGCTAGTCATGGAACATTGGAAAGACAATCCTGAGCCCACTAGTCGAGGAACCCGCAATCGAAAAAATGTCTAAGTATGAAACAGAGATACAAAGTAAATGTACAATGTCATGGAAATACATCCAACTTGGGGCTAAGTATTGAAAGGAATGACGGATGGATGGCCTCGTGATGGGGCATTCCAGCTAACAAATTGTATATCATGGAACTTCGGGCACTTTTGGCAAGTTGCAGAATATTCCAAACACAAATTTGAGGCCGTCAAAGCAGGAACCCGCAATCAAAAAAGTGTCCAAATATGGAATAGGAAAACACTGGCCCAGGATTGTTTTCGCTAATATATTGAAATTTTAGCTGGGAAGATCTTCTTTGCATGTTTCTTGAAAAATTTTGTAGGGATGGTTAGTCCTCGAGACATCGAATTATTAATGATGATTCTTATGGTTGTTTCATGATGGAATTTTAGTATTAAACCTTTGGTGTTGCATATTTGGAAAGAAGTATGAGGATGTCCAAAACATGAAACACTGACTAAGAATTGGAGATTTCTTGAACCTGTCAACACGAGGATCCAAAATACGCTGACATGGTCTCCCCAGAAGACGTGAGGCCCTGACGGTCAAATTGTATCACTTAGAACATTTGAATGCATAATCCGTAACATGAAAGAGGGGAAGATGTTGAAATCTGGTAGTCAATTTGTATATTGCATAGGATCGGATGCCAACTATTTTGTACCAGTGTGTTTAGTTGTCACTAGTAAGAGAATAACTAATGTATATTAGGAACGACATGAAGTTAGTGGCGATGGAAGGCAGCGACAGATACTTTGAAACATTTGTGAACTGTGGTAGAGTGAACCTTGCGAATTCAAGGAGTTCATGGTGGAATTGTAGATCACGGAAGTTTTGAGTGCAAGATGTATATCACAGAACAAGAAGAAGTAGAGTTCGAAAGCGCCAACCCAGCAACCACGACCATAAAATTGGCTAAGTATGGAAAGGAATAACAATCGATCAGATTCATCATGTGAGGATATAGATGGAGATGAAGATATGCCAGCCCACCAACACTGGAACCCACGATCATAGAAAGTAGACTAAGTATATAACTAGAAAGTGATAATACACGGGAAGAAGAAAATGGAAAAAGGGCTAAGGAGTGCACGATGGAATTGTAGATCAAAAACAATTTGAGTGCAAGATGTATATCACGAAACAAGAAGCAGCAAAGTTAGAAAGCGCCAACCCAAAACAATGACTAAGAATTGGATATTTTGTGAACCCGTCAACACGAGGATCCAAAATAGGCTAACAAGGTCTCCCCAGAAGACATGAGGCCCTGACGGTCAAATTGTAGCGCTCAAAACATTTTAATGCATAATATGTAACATGGAAGATGGGATGATGTCAGAATCTGGTAGTCAATTTGTATATTGCAGAGGGCCAGATGCCAACTGTTTCGTACCAGTGTGTTTAGTTGTCACTAGTAAGAGCATAACTAATGTATATTAGGAAGGACAAGAAGTTAGTGGGGATGGAAGGCAGTGAGAGACACTTTGAAACATTTGTGAACTGTGGTAGAGTGAAGCTTGCGAGTTTGAAGAGTCTGCAGTGGAATTGTAGATTATGGAAGTTTTGAGTGCAAGATGTATATCACGAAACATGAAGCAACAGAGTTCGAAAGCGCCAACCCGACAACCACGGCCATAAAATTGGCTAAGTATGGAAGGGAACAACGGTCGGTCAGATTCATCATGTGAGGATATAGATGGATATGAAGATATGTTAGCCCGCCAACCCTAGAACCCACGATCATATAAATTTGACTAAGTATATAACCAGAAAGCGATAATACACAGGAAGAAGAAAAGGGAAAAAGGGCTAAGGAGTCCACGGTGGAACTGTATATCACGAAACATTTGAGTGAAATATGTATATCATAGAACAAGAATTAGTAGAGTTCGAAAGCGCCAACCTGAAATAGTGACTAAGAATTGGATATTTTGTGAACCCGTCAACACGAGGATCCAAAATAGGGAGACAAGGTCTCCCTAGAAGACGTGAGGCCCCGCAGGTCAAATTTTATTGCTCAGAACAATTGAATGCATAATATGTAATGCAGAAGAGAGGACGTGAGGACTTGATAGTCAATTTGTATATTGCGGAGGGTTGGATGCCAATTGTTTCGTACTAGTGTGTTCAGTTATCACTAATAAGAGCATAACTAATGTATATTAGGAAGGACAGGAAGTTGGTGGGGATGGAAGGTAGCGACAGATACTTTGAAACATTTTTGAACCATGGCAGAGTGAAGCTTGCGAGTTCGAGGAGTCCACGGTGGAATTGTATATCACAGAAGTTTTGAGTGCAAGATGTATATCACAAAACAAGAAGCATCACAGTTCAAAAGCACCAACGCGGAAACTGCAGCAATAAAATTGGCTAAGTATGGAAAGGAACAGTGGTCGGTCAGATTCGTCATGTGAGGATATCGATGGAGATGAAAATATGTTTGCCCACCAACACTGGAACTCGCGATCATAGAAAGGTGACTAAGTATATAACCATAAAGTGATAATACATAGGAAGAATAAAATGGAAAAAGGGCTAAGGAGACTGCGATGGAATTGTAGATGACAGAAATTTTGAGTGTAAGATGTATATGACAGAACAAGAAGCAGCAAAGTTCGAAAGCACCAACCTGGAAACCGCAGGCATAACGTTGTCTAAGTATGGAAAGGAACAATGATCGGTCGGATTCGTCATGTGAGGATATAGATGGAGATGAAGATATGTCAGCCCACCAATGTTGGAACTTGAAATCATAGAAAGGAGACTAAGTATAATACTAGAAAGCGATAATACATGGGAAGAAGACCAGGGAAAAAGGGGTAAACATCCATTGTTCGTTTATTAATGCCAATTCTTCCGAACCCTTGGTGAGTTCTCACTAGTAAAAGAATAAATTGAAGATCACAAAAGTTCTTTGAGTGCAAGATGTGTATGAAGGAACAGGGGACATTAGTATTGGATACCCCAAACCTGGAACCCGGTGATCAGATAATTGGCTAAGTATTGAAAGGGAATGCAGTTGGTCAGGCTCATGGTGTGAAGATATAGATAAAGAGTTGCCAATTTGCGAATCCATGAGGCCGTGATCATATAGATGGGACTAAATATAGAACCAAAAAGGGATAATAGAGGGGGAGAAAAGAGGAAAAATTAAGAGTTTTTATAGATTCCTATGGACAAATTGTACATTGCGGAACTCTGGGCACTATTTTCAACTCATGGAAGATTTGAGGAAACAATGACTAGGAGTTGGAGATTTCGTGAACCTGCCAATGCGAGGATGAAAAATAGGGTGACAAGGTTTCCCCAGAAGACATGAGGCCCCGATGGCCAAATTTTATATCTTGGAACATTTGAATGCATAATGTGTAACACGGAAGAGGGGACAATGTCAGATTCCAGTATTCAATTTGTATATGGTGGAGAATTGGGTGCCAATTCTTTTGTACCAGTGTGTTTAGTTGTCACTAGTAAGAGCATAGTTAATGTATATTAGGAAGGAAGTGAAGATAGTGGGGATGGAAGGAAACGACAGATACTTTTAGTGAAGTTAATGTGTACAAGGAGCCCACGGTGGAATTCTATATCAAGGAAGTTTTGAGTGCAATATGTATATCACGGAACAATAAGTAGCAGAGTTCATAAGCGCCAACCCGACAATCGCGACAATAAAATTGGCTAAGTATGGAAAGGAACAATGGTCAGTTGGATTCATCATGTGAGTATATAGATGGATATGAAGATATGTCATCCCACCAACCCTTAAACTGGATATCATAGAAAGGTGACTACGTATATAACCAGAAAGTGATAATGGATGGGAAGAAGAAAAGGAGAGATCGTATGCACCAACCCAACAAATGTGGCCATAAAATTGACTAAGTATGGAATAGAACAATGGTCGATCAGATTCTTTATGTGAGGATATAGATGGAGATGAAGACAGGTCAGCTCGCCAACCCTGCAACCCGTGATCATAGAAAGGAGACTAAGTATATAACCAGAAAGTGATAATGGATGGGAAGAAGAAAAGGGGAAAAGGGCTAAGTATCTGACAATAGAAAATCCATCCTTCATTTATTAATGCCAATGTTTTCGAACCCCTGCTAGGTTCTCACTAGTAAAAGAATAAATTGCAGATCAATATTGAATATTGACATTAGTTTGAAATAGATCTGGAAACACACCACTACATTAAGGTCTCTTCTAAAGAATTAAATAAGATGATTACATGAAGGTGGTAGTAAAAGGTGATTTTCATAAACAAAAGAATTACCTGAACATGCGAAACCCCTTGCAGAAGGTGGTAGTATAAAGTAATTCTCAGAAAATGTTGCAAATTCCATAATCTAGTTATATGCATAGGAATAGTAAAATAAAAAAAGTGTAGTAGTGATAGGCATTTGATTGTATGTGGAGTCTGTAACTACATCCGGAGGACAGTGAACAAATTTTGACAAAGAACATGGCTTTTTGTCAAGTCTGTTACCACACCTAGAAGTAGCTCAACAAACTTTGAAATAGAAACTTTTGTAATTTTAGTATGTCGTTTTATCCACCCATACAGTTTCTCTTACCCACTTCTAGATACATTCGTGAATGGAGTAATATTTCGCGTCATTTCTGAATATCACAGACCATTTTTCAAGCCACAGTAAGTGAGACACCCTTGACGAAGAGAAATTCTTGTGTGCTCTGCAGAATTTGATACACTTGCCAAATCTGTGTCGTTGGAAGAAACTATATACTTCAATGAGGTAGTATTTTGCACATGACCTGAAAATCCCTTCTAAATCCCAGCAAGAAAACAAAGAAGATCAACAAATAAATCTCCAGGCAGGCTTTTCAACCAACCAAAGTATCTAATACAGGGAGAACACCAACCAAAAGATACTTGTTTTTGTTTTTTTTCCCTGTCTGATTTTCTGTTGGATAAGAGAGTTTTTTTTGGCTCAAAGCTCACATCACATAAAACCAGTATATCGTCTTTCATTTGGGCCTCAATGGAATCTCTAAGTTGTCTTACATGTCCATGACTAGGAACATTAGAACGAACGCACCCTAAATCCCAACTCTTTGATGATAGAGAGAAATGGCAATAAGTATTTAAAAGCAACGTTGGAGGATGATAGTATGATCTTGCATAGATTTTGGTTTAATTCGTCTTAATGATATATGCTCTCGATATTTTCACTAATTAATGCCAATATTTTTGAATATGTGAGCTGAATAGTGACCAATAGCACGTATTAACATTCCCATATCCGGGCAGATTCTCAAATCTGACAACATCTAACATATGCATAGTATTAAAGAGTGACATGATGTCAAGGCTTTTGTGGATGACACATTCGTTGATGGCAGTGAGGTAGTATAGTATTTCATTGTTACTATGATGAAGCCTTTAAAAAAATAAAAGAGCCAATAAATTTTTTTTCAAATTCAAAATGCAGGCAAAAACATTTACAAGATCACATAATATTCGCCTGTCTATGCATTTTAATGGGGGATGTCCTCGAGATTTCCGCTTATTAAATCCAATATTTTTGAACTTGTCTGGTCGGTTGTCACTTTTTAAATCATAATTAATGTCCATTGGAAAGGGCATAAGGTAGCGGGGATGGAGGGGAGAGACAAATGATTTTAAACTTTCCTCAACCCGGGAACGCGTGAACTTGCAAAACTTTGAAAACAAGGCTAAGTATGGAAAGGAAGGTCGGATGGAAAAATTCATCGTAGGCAGAGGCATGGTTGCAAGTTCGATGAGTGCAGGTCAATTTGTAGAGCATGGAATTTCTACGTGCAAGATGTATACACCGAGCACGAGTTACCATAGTTCGATAGCACCTATCCACGAAGCCATGTTCATAAAATTGGCTAAGTATGCAACCGAACGATGGTCGGTCGGAATCGTGATGTGAATATATAGATGGAGAGAAATATTTGTTAGTTCGAAAAAACGAGAACCCGTGAGCATAGAAAAACGAGAAAGTATAGAGACAGAAACACATAATAGAGCGGAAGAGCAAAAGGTGAAAAATGGGAAAGTTTACAAGAGGAAAAAAAAAGGGAGAGAATAATTGTATCACTCAGACAACAACACTTACTCTCACAACTATGAAACCATAGTAATACATAAACCATGGAAAAAGAATTTCCAACTATGAAATATAGTTGGAGTCCGACAAACTCTAGTTGAAGCCATAAGAGATGCAATTTACATCCACTGCAAGTATTTCATGGGGAGACAATTGCAAAACAATGTAACAATAGACTCAACTACAGATGCAACACCCCAACATTGAAAAACTTAGGCAAACAAGAGCAAGAAACAAATACCAACCCAGTTAAGAAGCATCAAAAGGCCCAACTGCAGCCAGAGACCCAAACCCCACAAAGTCGAACAAAACAACAATAAGCAACATCCAGCAAACAAAAAAGCAAGCACCAACCAGCCGACCAAGAATGTCCTAGTTCCAATCACGGTTGTAGAACCCCAAACCTGCAAACTACAACAAGATGAATAGGAAAACAAGAACAACAAAAACAGTCAAATAAGAAATCAGTGGAGATGCATGAAGCAAGCATAAACCAGTGAACCAACAATGTCGTTGAAGTACAATATTGCCCAAATTGAGTGCAGAGAACATTTCATATAAAAACAAAACGGAAGAAAATGTGTTGTAACAAGGCCACTAATTAAACATTTAATGTTTTGAAGCTTGTTAGGTAAACATTTAAGTCTGTCATAAATGATCTGTAAACATTTATGAAAGAATGCAGTGTGGCAGGTCTCTGACGTACCAAAAAAAAATTATTACAATTTATTATAAAATAAAATTAGTAATAATAGTTCGAACAGTAGAGAATGTATTCGAAGGACAAACTTTGGATATGCTAGCATATCAAACGTTGGGGTAAATTTAGCTAGTAAAAAATGCTAAGATGCACATTCGAACTAATACTAGCATTAATCCACCTTCAAGCAATGCATAAGAAAAATATATGATTCAAAAACACTGTATATGATCAAAAATTTTGGATATGCTAACATATAAAACATCAGGAATAACAAAGCTGACAATAAGACCTCCAATATGTTATCCAATCAGATCATTACATATATGGTACTTTTTATTATATAAAAATCAATGTTATTATTTCCCTAGTTCCAACAATAGATATTATGCAAATATTTGTGGTCAAAGGACAAACTAATATAAAGTCAATGATTTATCGATCACTATAGTCCCTCTATGCCTATGGCAGGGACTAATAACAATTGAAAAAAATGAACAAACCCACCTTCTCCTTCGTATTTGTGTGTTGTTTTTTTCTTTGCATGCGGAGGTGGCCGATTGGCCAAAGGCATAGCCATGGTTGAATTTAACTTGGTTTCGCGTGGGTAGCCATGGTGGAGGTGTGACTTAGCTAGTGATTACAACTTCTCCAAGGGCTACAAGCCTATTCATCTAGTGATTTTGTTTAATACGTGAGCTTGGCGAGGCTTGGCTTTGTTGCAAGTTTGTTTGGAGCATTTCACTGGAACAGGTTATTTGTTGTATGTTTGTGGAGATCAATCTCTACATGCGAGCGGAAAGTACCCCATGGCCAAACCCTTTAGGCATGTGGTCATCGCTACGATGGCTCGCGGCCAATGTGCCCATGGTGTGGGTGTGCCCCATATCAAAGCAAATTTTTTTCAATTAAACCTTCAATATTTTTTTATTTTTTTATTTTTATATTACCTTTTAAATGTTTGTTATTATTATTATTATTATTTAAGCTAGAAAAGTGGGTCCTTATATTAATTGAAAATGAAAGAGTAAAAGTTTTCAAATTTGATGCTCGAGCTGCCAATCTGGGAAACCAATTGAGGCATCAATGTCTCACTAATCATAAAGACACCTATGAGGCCATAAACCAAGTTTGGTCCATACATTTTACAGTTTATGTACTAATACTACATGAAATTGTTGAAAATAAAGACTAAATTAGTATGAAAAAACAAAAATAAATACTGGAGATCTTCAATCCTAGGGAGCATCACTTCCATCTTGATACTGACTCGGGGAAGTCTAGGGCAAAACAATGGTGCAAGGATGCAAACTAAAGAGTTGATTCTGAAGGTCATCAATCTTTGCAAGCATCCACTCCTATCACAAGGGGATCTCAACAAAGTCTCTGCGAAGATAAAAGAAGAGTTGAAGTTGGTTATCTATCAGGAGCATTGGAGGTCGCTCGATGAGTTGCGAAGCATCGAACTATACATCATTTCCACTATTATCCATGATACAGTCTCTATTTACTATTTGATCAATCATAATTCTCCCAGGGGGTTCCTTTCTTGTCTCAAGGGTTTCTTCTTCAATTATGGCGAAGCCCCATCTTTCTTCTTCCTGCAGAGGCCCAGAGGGAAATCCTCTTTCCCATTGTGAGTCTGTGGAGGGGTGCTTGCGAAATCAAGCTTCTTGGAGAACGATATGGAGGGTGCTTCCTACTATAGGATTCGCAAGTGTAGCTACTACGTTTCTTCGATTTACCTCGCTCATGTGACATTAGATCTAATGCAATTGAACCCAAAGGAGGAAGGAACAAACGACAAGAGTTGTAACAAGGCCAAAGCAAGGGAATGTTTAAAAAAAAAAATCCATAAATCAATGAGTAAGACTGAAATGCATGAGAAGGCCATTACCAAACCTTTGTAAATCCCGACTTTCCTCTATAGAGAGAATTAAACACCAGGTGGAACCATGCTGGGGTTGTCGGCATCTTGTCATGGCTGGGTGTTTGACACCCCATCTGGGGTTGTTTATTATTATTATAATGTTGTGTTTATAGTTATATTTTTTTTTGAATTACACACACACACACACACACACATAGATATGCATTCCTTTCTCTCTTCCATGAATCCTATCAGCTAAGCTGCAGGCTCTATTTACAATAGGAGAAACTCCTCCAAGGGTTCTCACTTGACTCGTAAAACCTCCCCTCCTAGTAAAACTCCTCATCACGTTACCCGGGCTCAACAATAAGATTTAAGGGTAGCCTCAGACTTCCAACTTCGATTCTCTAAGGACACAAAGAGGGAGATTGAGGACATGGAGAAGAATATTAAAGGGAGAGGATAACATTTCCCCAAGGGGAAATTGGATATTGATTTCAAGGATCAGATTCATGACCTTGGTTACTCTCAAACCAATTTTCTAAAACCATTTAGATATATTGGAAAGAGTCTTGGGAGGAGAGGAACAAATCTAGTATGAATAGATAAGATCCCATTCATGAATTGATATTTATAGTTGATCACACATATTGGAGAGTCTTCGGGGGGAGAGAAGGTTAAGCCCTAGATATTGAGTTATTATGTTAAGGCCCTAACCTTCATTCACTATTAATTTATTATTTATGTTTAGGTTGACTTAGTGGTAGGTTACATCATGCTCACTTTATCTCTTATTTATAATAAAGGAGACTCATTAGTATATGCATCTCATATTGTACATTTTTTTTTATTGTAAAAGGAGGTTTACCCCTCAAAGAAGCTTCCCATTAATTAGTCTCTCTCATTCTCAAGGCATGGAGTTACTTATCTCTCTCATTTTATGCTATTTTGGGTGTTTGGTACATACCATTTGGTTTCAGATCATAAGATCCTAGGTTTTTTCTCCTTCAAACGAGTCACCTTAGAATTTTTTCTATAAACTATTTTATGGGAGTTTCAGATAAGAAAAAATTTGGAAGCGTAAGGAGACATTGAAAATCCCTTGTGGTAAAATTTTTAGATTTTTGTTCGGTATACTTTCAAAGTTATAACCTATGGAAATTAGGGTTTTTGATAATTAGTCCTAAAATGATAAAAAAAATCATGGGATATACAATATAGATTCATTTTAGGATCCTAATAATACATATCACAT
>JASDQU010169746.1:26232-39208 GCA_032191745.1 Picea mariana | reverse complement strand
GCAGTCTAATAATAATATGCAATACAACAATACAATATGCAATACAGTGATATAATAATATGCAATACAGCGATATAATAATATGCAATACAGCCTGAGTGGGCCTAATGCTTAAGAACATGTGTTTCCTCTTAAGAGGTCACAGGTTCAAATCCATAGGGGGGTAGGGTATGTATACCTTCATAGACTTTACTAGTCAAATCGTTGGGTGGAGGTGGGTCCCTTGTCCCACAAACAAGGGGGTCTCATACACCAATTTGGTGTGCTCGCTTGGCCGTGACCTTAAAAAAATAGATTAGAATATTCAATACAGCAATATAATAATATGCAATACAGCGATACAATATGAAATTGTAATTTCATTTTATAATAAAAATATGCAATATAGCGATGCAATTTTGCAGTCTAATAATAATATACAATACAACAATATACAAATGGAGGGTAAAATTTTGGGTAAAAACGAATGCAAAATCTATGTAAAAACGAATGCAAACGCTATGTGAAAACGAAATAGATGCCAAGTAAAATCCTTGTGGGAAGGGACATAAAAATCATAGGGGAAAAGTTGGGTAATGAGCCACGAAAATCATGGTGTAATTGTTGTGAAAAGGATGGGTAAATCGCCCAGAAATTAGCGGTGGGAAGGCTAAGAAAAGACTCCAGGAAAACTCAGAGATAATCAAACACATGATAACACAGAAGAAATCAACCACCAGAAAACACAGATCTAATCAATCACAAGAAAGTGCAAAGATACTCATTCACAAGAAGGCACAAAGATTAATCATTCAGCCATGAATCAATCAAACACAGAGATAAGTAAGGGATAGACGGTTGGGCAAAAATTTATCCTTCACTCATCATCCATGCACAGAAAAGAAAGGCATTATAATCTATAGGTATTTAAACACCGAAGTGACGACCGTTGATTCGGCTCCTAACCAACTGCTCAGGCACGGAATGATGACTAAATGGATAAGGGATAGAAGCTAAAAACATAATATCATCATAATAATCAATAAAACCCACATAGAGAAGTCATTGCAATCAAAAGTTGGGTTCACCAAGGGAAATCCATTCAAAATACAACAAGCAAGGGGATTGCAATACCGTAGGAAAGCAGATGCAAGACAGCTCATGGAAATGAAATATTCAACCGAGCATAGAGAAATAACATGCATAAATTTAAATTTCATTGCAAGTAACAACTTAACCAGCCGTACCTTAGCCAAACGTGAATGCTTCGTAGTTTATGTCTTGCGCGCGCTCCATCTCTCTCCCGCTTGCCGACCGATGTGACCTCACCGGTACCTCCCAACCAACGTTGGGGGTACTCTTCTTCCCCCTAAGCCCCGAGATCCGCAAAGGGGCCACGCACACAATACCAGAGAACTGCTACCACTCGTTACCCAAGCTGGGTATCCCAACTCCCACAAGAGAATTTCAGTCAAGACAAAAACTTTAACAGTGTAATGTTAGGCATCCAGATGAGATCCATACCCCTCCTGCTCCATCCTTTTTATAGAGTTTTTAAGTAATTAGTTTCCCAATTTCTCATTAAAATCCTTTTTCATAAATTTTAATTAGGAAAAACCTCCCCTCTACACATGTCGCTCGATCCCCTAGTTGCACTAGAATTTTTTTTTTTTAATTAATTAATTATTCTTGTTTCCCTCACCCACCTAAAATCATTCCTAAAAATGCTCCTAGGTGTCCCAAAATTCCCTTACACTTCTTAAATGACTTACGCCTTACTTAATTCTTGTTGAGTTCATAATTAGAAAGTTCAAATGGCAAGATTCCTTACTAAGTTAGTCATTCATATTTTTCTTTACCTTTCCCCTTTTTCCTTAAGTTTCCTATTTCTTTTAAGTTTCCCTCTTTTTCTTTTTTAACTAAAAATCAAATTTAGCAAGTGTAGATAAAACAACCAATTACCCTTTTTCTTCTTTAACTAAAATTTAATTTAGCAAGTGTAGATGAGACAACCATTTACCCTCTTTTGTTTTTAACTAAAATTAAATTAGCAAAAACAGATAAAAACAACCATTCCCTTTTTTCAAATTTTAACTCTTCATGATAATTTGACTTCAATAAATTAATTTGAATTTCTTACCCCCTTCTTGTTACATGTTTATTTATTACTAATTTTTGACCACATGTGTTACTTAGACCTAGATTTTAATTTCTCTGGGTTGGGTGACATTTTCATTAGGGAAAAATTGTTTTTAATTCTTACTTATCACATCATTCATTTTAGGGCCGACTAGGTTTATTCACTTACCAGTTAAAATTGCGACATGCCCTTCAGGATGCACTAGGTTCTCCAAGGGTGCCACTCACCTCTTTATGTTTTCCTTACGCGACGTGCCCTTCAGGACACACTATGTGCTCCAAGGGTGCCACTCACCTCTTTCTGTTTTCCCTGTGCGACATGCTCTTGAGGACACACTACATGCTCCAAGGGTGCCACTCGCCTTTTGACTAACTTGGTAGACATCAAAAACCCCTAGATTCAATACTCCGCTAGGTGATCTTGTGGGAGACTAAGGGCCTCTAAGGAATAATTCCCCTACCTTATTGCACGCCCCTTAGAATCATCGTGAGCGACTGCCATAGTCTTCTCTCACGGCATCGTGGGTCTTCTCGAACTAGGTAAATGTTAACCTACAGTTCGAGCCACGGCGGGAGTGCTAGTAGGTTGTGGCAGGGCTGCTGCCACACCTCTCCCTCAAAGTCTCTGGTTGTAGTGCGTGACCCCTCTACTCCACATGTGAGTCTAGTCGGCAAGCTATCATCATCCTGCATCATCAAAAACTCATGTCATCTAGAATAATCAATCATCATAACAACTAATCATCTCTACATATGTCATATCAACAACATTAAAACCCAACAGTCCACTCCCTGACTCGATCCGGAGTCCAAGGGGTTTCATCGATGCCTCTACATCCTCGAGGTCCAAAGTCCTGTACACTCAGGAGAACCCAGTCAATATCACATGTCTATGTAAATACAACAAAATAACATGTCATCATCATATCCATAATGCCTCATAATCAAAATCAAACGGCCAATAGTATAATAATCTGGATCACTTTCAAGCAAGTGTCCTCAAGGATAAGTTCACTCAGTGTGTGCAAGAGTGCGATGTTACACCATCAATAAAAAAAATGTTGTTTTTCTACACCACCTAATGATTCTTGGAAAGATGGGCTTGGGATGGCATTGAGAAGTGTATGTAGTTAATTTGTAAATTTATAATTTATCATTTTTCAATAGATTAAATGAGCATGAGAAAGGGTACGTTCTCTCTATATCCACCCCTTACATTCCTATAATGTGAGAATAATCCTTACTTCAAGCACTCCAAGTATACTAGGGTTTCCAAATTCCACAAAACCTTATCAAGATCAAGTACAAATGAAGAAGAATAGAAAATAATGAAGTATTGTCATGTTTTTTTATGGTCAATGGTAGTTTTTTTCGATTTTGTATATAGTCTTATACAATTAGGTCATGTGCACATTCCACTTATCCTATAAATGACTAGGTTGTGAGAAAGATAATTAGCTCCATCTCATCATCACCCCAATGTTTATATTGTTAGAAATTCCATGTGATTCTTTTATTCATGTTTTTCTTATAAATACAACACCTATTTGGAAGAAATGCCTCTCATAAAATCCCTTCTATAATGGTGTAAAAATGTCATGGTTTCATTAAATCATATAGAGTAATTATGAAAACACTCCAACCTACTTGTTTGAACAATAATTTAAAGATCCACAAGGGTATTCCACTAATCCTATAAATTCTTAGGTTGTGAGAAATGGAATTATCTCCCTCTCATCATCACTCCACTCATCCTACCACCATATTGGTGTAGGCAACATTTTATGTGTCACTTACTGAAATATTCCCAAAAAAATGTTATACACCTTGTCATTGTGAATCCTCACTTGATTTCATGTGTTATGAGCATTGTTGATTCTTGTCAATATGGAAAATGTCACATTCACTAGAAACACAATAGTCCAACCTACTTGTTCTAACAATAATTGCATTGGGATTTCATTTGGTGCATGCAATAAAATTACACCAAGATTTGAAACCATACCATGAAATATTCACAACAATCAAACATAACACACCAAAGGGTCTCCATTGGCAGATTAACTAGCATCACAAATTGTACTAGGGTTTCCAAGCACTCCATATCAACCCCTACAAGTATACTAGGGTTTCCAAATTCCACAAAATCTTATCAAGATCAAGTGATTATTTATTCATCTAATGTTTCTCCCAATATCTAGAAAGTTTCTTCAATAACTCTAGCATTGAAGACAATGGGAGAAAATGAAAATGAAAAAGAGTATAAAATCTTGAAGCATTGTAATGTTTTTTATGGTTGATAAAAAATTTATTCGATTATGTTAGTATTCTTAATGTTCACATTCCACTCATTCTATAAATTCCTAGGTTTTTAGAAAGGGAATTAGCTCCCTAGTTTTATCAATCTACTCATCCTACCACCATATTGGTGTATGCACCATTTATGTGTCACTTAGTGAAATCTTCCCAAAAACTCTTAGACACCTTGTCTATGTGAATCCTCACTTGATTTCATGTGTTATGAGCATTGTCAATTCTTGTCAATATGGGAAATGGAACCTTCACTCCCATCACAACATTCCAACCTACTTGTTTGAACAATAATTGCATTGGGATTTCATTTTGTTCATGCAATTTAATAACACCAATATTCAAAACCATACCATGAAAGATCCACCATGATAAAATATAACACACCAAAGGGTCCCCATTGGCACCTTCACTAGAATCACAAAGTGTAGTAGGGTTTTCAACAACTCCACATCAAGAACTCCAAGTATAATAGGGTTTCCAAATTCCACAAAATATTATCAATATCAAGTTCTTCCTTACTCCTCTAATGTTTCTCCCAATCTCTAGAAAATTTATTTAAGAACTCTAGCATTGAACACAATGAAAGAACATGCAAATGAAGAAGAGTAGAAAAGATTGAAGTATTCTCATGTTTTTATATGGTTAATGGAAATTTTATTCAATGTTGTTAATATTCTTCTATAATTAGGTCATGTGTGCATTCCACTCGTATTATAAATTCCTAGGTTGTGATAAATGGTATTATCCCCCTCTCATAATCACGCCACATATCCTACCACCATATTGGTATATACACCATTTTATGTGCCACTTAGTGAAAGCTTCACAAAAATCTTAGAAACCTTGTCTCTGTGAATCCCCTCTTGATTTCATGTGTTATGAGCATTGTCGATTCTTCTCAATATGGGAAATGGCACATTCACTAGCATCATAATAGTCCAACCTACTTGTTCAAACAATAATTGTAGTTGGATTCCATTGTGTGCATGTAATGTAATTACACCAATATTTAAAACAATACCATGAAATATCCACAAAAATAAAATATAACACACCAAAGGGTCCCCACTGGCACCTTCACTAGCATCACAAAGTGTACTAGGGTTTCAAAGCACTCCACATCAAGAACTCCTAGTATAATAGGGTTTCCAAATTCCACAAAAACTTATCAATATTAAGTGATTCTTTACTCTAATGGTTGTCCCAATATCTACCAAATTTCTTCAAGAAATCTAGCATTGAGAACAATGAGAACAAATGAAAATGAAGAAGAGTAGAAAATATTGAAGGATTCTCATGATTTTTTATAGTTAATGGTATTTTTCTCAATTTTGTTAGTATTCTTATACAGTTAGGTCATGTGTTCATTCCACTCATCCTATAAATTCATAGGTTGTGAGAAATGGCATTAGTTCCCTCTCATCACCACACCACTCATCCTACCACCATATTGGTGTATGCACCATTTTATGTGGAACTTAGTGAAAGCTTCCCAAAAAAACTTGGGCACATTTTCTCTATGAATGCCCACTTGATTTCATGTGTTATGAGAATTTTCAATTCATGTCAACATGGGAAATGACACCTTCACTAGCATCAAAACAGTCCAACCTACTTGTTCGAACAATAATTTCATCTGTATTTCTTTTTGTGCATGCAATGTACTTACACCAAGATTTGAAACCATGTGTGGCCCATAATAACCATGTTAAGGTTATAGTTGGAATGTGTACAGTAATTATGTTAGGATACAAACCACACATAAGGTAAGAAAACCACATAATTATTCCACATTATGTTTTCCAAATATTCCAAGACAATATAGTAGTCAACATATTCCTTGGCCACACAATAACTTCTTATTATACCCATCATGAGGAATGGAATATAGCATTGGCATATACTTTGGGTGTTGACCATAACCATCTATTCCTTTGCAAAGTGTTGACTAACCCTATGAAAAGTACAATTCATATTTTCCAAGTACAAAAATATTGATTGAAATTCAGACATACATACAAAGTTTTTATCTTACTGCTTGAGTTACTGTTTTAGCTCTTTTGGGAATCTTTCCCATCTTCAATATTGAAGTACCATGTCTTGTTGATGCATTATGCATCATTTTCATTAATGTTGCATCCTTTTAGCATATTCATAAGTATTTTAACATCCAAAATAGTGTCTTTTTAGCATCTAATTTGGGTCCTAAGATTAAATTTATTTCCTCTTGAATGTCCTTGCATTCATATTTTGTGTCATAATTCCATATTACTATGGATTTTACGCCCCCAAACCAAATTCCCAATGTGTCCATAAATGGCTTAAGGAGAAGAGTTGTAACTCACCATAAAACTCTAAATAGGCCTCAGATGGATGAACCATGGGTTGTGTTGGAATTCGGACACTGTATTATAGCTAGGGGCACCCCTCCCCTATGATTTTATTGCTTGGAAAATGGTTTGTTTGAGGATATCCATAACTAGGTTTTTTCTCAGTAAGGGACAATGCAATTTCTGAACTAGGGGTCAATTTTGAAAAAACTTGTCTCAGGATATTATAGGTAGTTTTCTCATGTAGGAATTGGCCAAACAGACTTTTAAGATCCTATGGAACTCAATTATGCTACTCAGTTTGTATTTTATACCCACATACCAAATTGTCAATATAACCTTGAATGCCTTGACAAGGCGAGTTGCAACTCACCATAAAAATATAATCGAGCATTAGATGTATGAACTATCAATTTTTTTATACTGAGGACACCAGATTATATCTAGGGGAACCCACCCCCTATGATTCAGTTTCCCATAAAACATTTTGTTTGAGGATCTAGAGAACTAGGATTTTTCTCAATAAGGGACAATGTCATTTATGAACTAGGGGTTGATTTTGAAAAACATTGTCTTGAGAAATTGTGGGTAGAATGGTAATTTGGTCCTTGTTAAAACACACTTACAAGAGCTTATGGAACTCAGTTATGTGATTGGTTTGTATTTTATGATGTCATACCAAATTCTCAATGTGTCCCTGAATGGATTTACGAGGTGAGTTGCAACTCACCATAAAAATATAATCGAGACTTAGATGGATGAAATTTCAGTTTTGTTGGACTCTGGACATTGAATTAAATCCATGGGAACCTCTCCCCTATGATTTTCTATCCATAAAAATGGTTTGTTCAAGGATCTTCAGAACTATGGTTTCACTTAGTAAGGGATGATATAATTTATGAACCGGGGGTTGATTTTGAAAGACACTATCTTGAGAAATTGTGGGTAGTGTGGTCACAGAGGCCTTGAAAAACACACATGTTGAAGATTACATAACTCAATTATGTTACTTGGTTTGTATTTTATTCCCCCAAACCAAATTTTCAATATGTCCTCGAATGGCTTGAGGAGGTGAGTTGCAACTCACCATAAAACTCCAACTRGACCTCAGATGCATGAAACGTTAGTTGTGTTGGAATATAAACACTAGATTATATCTATGGGAACCCCTATCCTATGATTCCATTGGCCAAAAAATGGTTTTTTCAAGGATCTATGGAACTGGGRTTTTTCTCAATGAGGGAGAATGCAATTTATGAACTGGGGGTCGATTTTGAAAAAAATTACCTTGGGAAAATTTCGGTAGCATGGTCATATGGGCCTTGGCCAAAAAMAATTATATGAGCTTATGGAACTCGATTATGATGTTTGATTTGGATTTTATTCCCCTAGACCAAATTGTCAATATGTCCTTGAGTGGATTAAGGAGGCAAGTTGAAACTCACAATAAAACTCTAACTGGGCCTCGGATGGATGAATTGATAGTTTTTTTGGAATATAAATGTTGTATTTTAGCTAGAGGCACCCCACCCTTGTGATTCTATTGCCTAAAAAATGGTTTGTTCGAGGATCTCCCAAACTAGAGTTTTTCTCAATAAGGGATAATGTAATTTATGAATTAGGGGTTGATTTTGAAAAACACTAACTCGATAAATTGTGGGTAGTGCAGTAACATAGGCTTTGTCCAAGCACATTTATGAAATCTTACAGAACTTAATTATGCTACCTGGTTTGGATTTTACACTCTCGGACCAAACTATCAATATGTCCCGCAAAGTATTTAGGAAGTGAATTGAAACTCACCATAAAAGTCTATTCGAGCCTTGGATAGATGGACTATCATTTATGGTGGATTCTGACACTGAGATACAGATAGGGGAACCCCTCCCCTATGATTATGTTTCCCAAAAAATGTTTTGTTGGAGGATCTCTAGAACTAGGGTTTTACTCATTAAGGGACATTGCAATTTCTAAACTAGGGGTCAATTTTGAAAAACAATGTCTCAATCGATTGTGGGTATGATGGTCACATGGACCTTGGAAAAAAACACTTGCAAAAGCTTATGAAAATCAATTGTCCTACTTGGTTTTTATTTTATTCCCCCGGACCAAATTTTCAATATGTTCTTGAATGGATTTAGGAGGCAAGTTGCAGCTCACCATAAAATTCTAATCGATCCTCAGATGACTAAAATTTTAGTTGTGTTAGAATCCAAACACCAGATTACAACTAGGGGAACCCCTCACCTATAATTTTGTTTCCCAAAAAAAATATGTTCAAGGATCTCTGGAACAAGGGTTTTTCTTAGTAAGGGACAATGTAATTTCTGAATTGTTGGAGATATTACATACACCTAGGATTTTCCTTTCATTTTATTTTCTAACTTTATTTGGATATGTTGAGGGTCCCTTAGTATAATATATTCTCCCCTCATTGAGGATATTCTCCCCTAGACAAGGGTTCCACATACCCTCCAGTCAATATTAGTTACCTTTTAGTTAGACTAGTTGAGTTAAGTGTTACATGTCAACCTTGGATTTATCACCAAGTTTTGCAAGATAACCTCAAGAACATCACTATGAATGTGCACTTGAATTAGGATTATAACTAGTAAAAATAATTCTATATGTGTGACTGATATCCTCCTCATTTCACTCAGGTTTAGCTAGTTAACTAACGATCGCATGGCCAGTTCACTAGGACTAGGTGGCAGTTGATTCCAGTCACTACCAGTGTGTGTCACATCTCTCTATAAAATTCCTAATGCACATTGGCTTGGCTATTATGGTGAGTTAGTTGTGTCATACAAACTATATCACTTGTATTTTAACATTCTCTTACTCATATACAGAAGTTATTTCATTCTTTTCTCTAATTTTTTTCTTCACTCTTCATCCACAATTGAAAGCTATGTATACTTCATTGTTAGCTAGATATGTTGTGCAGGTATCTCAAAACACTTACATGGTATTAGATCCCATTTCCCACTAGAAAGGATCATCACCGGCACTCTTTTACAGGTATTGAAGATGGAACAAAACAACAGGAAATATGGAATTTCCCGCATCTGCAATTATAACGCCATATAATTACTTCGAATGGAAGCCAAGAATTCTACATCAGCTCAGGGGTAGAGTCTTCTATCGTATATCCATGGACACAGAAGAATGAACCACCTCAACAATGGAAAAATCCAAGTTCTTCAACCACGTGGATGAGGATCACGATATCCTATGCATGTCTATTTCTCCCAACCTATAGTTTCACATCGATGCATGTAAGACACCAAACGTGATCTGAACCACGTTGGTTGGTCTCTTTGGAAAGCAATATGAAATGAGGGGTCAGTTTCTCAAAGCAAAACTGAACTCCTTGGATCCAAATAAATTTGAAAATTTCCAAGATTTATTCAAAAAATTTAAATCTCTCCTTCATGAATCTACAGACTGTGGTATCGACAAATCCAAACAAGAAAAATAAATGGTTCTTTCTATCATGGAAAAACTTGGACCAGAATATAGTGTATTTGTCTACACATTTCATTCTAACAGATTAATTGTAGGACCAACCTGAACCATGCCTTCATTGTCACAGTTCATTTAGGCTTTGACACAAGAGTAGGATAAGCTCATTCAGATGGGCATAATCAAAGGCCCTAATGCACATGAACTTGTTGTGAATGATGGAAGAAGCTCTCAAAATCCTAAATCCAAACTGAAAGGAAAAGGAAAGGTGCATGTAGAGCCAAAGAAGGAATGGTACTCCAAACCCTTCAATGATTCATCGGGTTCCAAAGGTGGAAAAATAAAGAAAGGGAATAAGTGTGGTTACTGCAATTGATGGAACCATCCAAAATATGCATGCATGAAGAAGAAAATAGATCTTATGGTGAAAATACTTCAAAAGAAAAATCTCAAAGACTTCATTTCTGAGGCTTCCAAGAAGAAGCAGAAGATAAATCCCCTAAGAAAAGTAATCCTTGTGCATTAGTAGATATTCATTCTTCTCCTAATGCATGGATTGTATATTCAGGCGCTTCCCATAACATGGCAACCACAAAGGATATTCTATCTTTTGTAACTATATGCATGGGGCATCCTATCCTCATGGGGGATGAATCTCTAGTCAAGTTCACTAGAAAATGGAGAGTGGAAGTATATCATGGAAGCTTTGAGAGAATCCTGCATGTTCCTCAAATTTTTCTGAATCTTCTCTCTGTGTATCATATTGCACACTCAGGATCAGGTAAAAAGGTGGAGTTCACACTAGAATCTGTGTCCATATTCAATATTCAAGACAGCTCTAAGATTGTTGTCAAGGAGGTAAAACATTAATCTAGGTTATGCACTTGCACTAAGTTTATTGAACATGATTCCTCTATACTACTTACACATGTTGATGATAGTAGTAGATTATTGCATGAGAGGTTAGGTCACTTGAACTTCAAGTACATGCACAACTTAGAAAAAATGTGATGGTCATCAGGTTACTTTATATACACTTTTCCGAAAAGGGTTTGTGAAGGATGTGTCCTTGGCAAACATCCTGAAGAGAAGTTCGAGAAGGGGAAGGCTCGTAAGGCCTCCTCTCCATTGGATATGATTCACAGTGATATCATGGGTCCATTCCCGCATCCATCCATTAGCAAGGCAAGGTACATGCTTACATTTTTGGATGATTACTCATGTTATACTTCAGTATTTTTTCTCAGATAGAAGTCTGAGGTCTTTGAGCATATCAAAGAGTTCAAATTACTTGTTGAGACTCAATCCTGGAGAAAGATCAAATCTCTTCATATAGATAATGGGGGGGGTATGAAAACAAATATGTTCAAAATATTTTTCTTCAGGATGGAATATAGTTGTAGCACATAGTACCATATACTCTGCAACATAATGGAGTTGTTGAGAAGAAAAATAGATCTCTCAAAGAGATGGCCAGTTGCATGCTACATGCAAAGGAACTTCCTCCCAATATTTGGGTTGAGGCCCTTAATTGTGCCAATCACATTCAAAACATATATCCTCACAGATATGTTAAGGATGGGACTCTTTACAAGGCTTTGATCGGAAACACACCGTAATTCACCCACTTTTGTATCTTTGGATCACATGCATGGGATCGCATTCCCTTTGAGAAGAGGAAAGAATTAGATCCACGGAGCCACCCATGCATCTTTGTCGATTATCTCGATTGTGTGAAGGGATATAGATTACTTGATCCCTCAAGAAACAACTCATCATTGAGCATAGTGTCTAGATCTAGGAAAGTATCTCACATGCTCCACATGAGCCACATGCAGAGGATTTTGTACTTCCATTAGCTATGGATGATGAGTCCACACATTCGAATATTACCATAGATCTGAGTTCTTATATAAAGTCAGATAATTTAGAGGATACAAATTCACATTCAAATCATTCAGATGTAGAGTCAGTACATGCAGATGAGGATCCAAATCATATTCCCAAGTGGGTAGAGTCCACACCTCAGGATGCAAGAGACCTTTTTGAGGATCCAGCAGATTCGAGGAGGAACATATCTCAGTTTTAGGTTCCTCCTCATGTACTTACTGCCACTAAACCCACAATGCCTTTGCACAATTATATGGTTTAGTATTCATACCCACATACCTATAGAGAGGATGCAAGGAACCCCTGGTCATTTTTTGGATTTTTAATGGGGCGGAGGGAGTAGTGGGAGTGACAGGTTTAGGGCAAGGGATAAAGGAGGGTTTTCGATTTTTAGATGATACAACCTATTGTGCTTCTTTATCTCTTTTAGTAGCCTCCACCCAAGTCGAGGGTTGAGCCATGAGGACATGGGCCCGAATCTCCTCCTTGAGGACTACAACTCTCTCCTCGAGAACTAGACTTGGGATCTAGTTTTGTTTCGTTCAGACAAGAATCTTGTTAGATGAATATGGGTCTACATGACCAAAAATGATTTGAATGAATAGGTGAGTAGACATAAGGAAATATTGGTTTCCAATGGATTTCCACATATCCACGGGATCAACTATGATGATACATTTTCTCGAGTAGAAAATTTGAATTCTATTAGGTTGGCCCTTTTCATTGGAGTATCCAAGGGATACAAAGTACATCAAATGGATGTGAATAATGTTTTTCTTCAAGGGGATCTCTCATAGGATATTTATATGGAACATTTGCATGGATTCAAATAGAATTCACCTTTAGTGTGTCGTCTCAAA
>JASDQU010169745.1:4168-21268 GCA_032191745.1 Picea mariana | reverse complement strand
CTTTATGATATATGCTTTATGTTTACAACACTGGTTTTCACAGTAAAGACTTACTGCCACTAAGATTAATGATTCGAAGTTAAAAATGAGAGAAATGGTTAATAATTTACAATAACTGATTCACCCTCCCATCTCAGTTATTTCATACCTGTAACACCTTTGGTGTGACAATTAGAGTGCCATCAAGCTCACCAAAGATCCAGTTCAACATCATCCCAACAAGCACATTGAGATACACATGAAATTCATCAAAAAGATCAGTCATGATCAAGTTATTGAAGTGTTCTTTTTCCCTATAGAAGATCAAGTTGCAGACATTTTCACAAAGTCTCTTACAAAAGAGAATTTTTCCAAACTTCGATCTATGCTAGGAGTTAAGGAAGTTGTCATTAAGGGGGGATAGGCTCTAATTCCTCCTTCCTTCCCCTATTGTGTCACTATTGTAAATCCTTCAATCCTATCCCAAGTTGTTCTTAAGGGGGGATGTTAGGATATTTAGACACTTAAGAGTTAGTTAAGATCTACTTGGTCTAATGTGTCGTTAGGTAAAAGTGTGTTTATTAGTGTGTTTCTTTAGTATGCATTAGTATGCATTTGTATTTAGGAAATCCGATGGTCATGATATGTTCCTGACATAGAGTGATTTGACGGTTCAGATTCTCCTCGATCTTAACGACCATTGATCTGTGGCTTAGTACCCGATTGGTCCATGATCTCTATTTAAAGAGCATGGAGGGTCATTTGTTGATGATCGATTATGAGAAAATCTCTTGTAAAATCTCTCTGTAATCTTTTTCTTTTGCATTAATATAATGCTCCAAGTGGTCGCGTTAGCTGGGGCTGTGGATGTTTCCCATAGGGGTTTTACCACCTGAAAACATCGGTGTGTTGATATTTGATCTAGTTATGTGAGTGGCTACTGAAGGTGTTCGTCCTCTGTTGCAATACCTGTGTTTTCGAACAAGAATTAATACATTAAAAGGGTTGTTAAGTCAATTAAAAGAACTATCACGGAAAAAGACTAAGACATACTCAAATATTATTGGTTTGGATATTGCAAGTACCAATATTGAAGTTTCAGTCCAAGATTAATATAAAATTCAATGATCATGAGTAGAAATAAATTTGAAGAGAAAGTCGAAAATTTTGAGAAAACATTGGCTGAAAAATTTGATAGTATGATTGAGTATACTTATGATGATATTGATAATTGGCTTGTTGAATACAAAAATAAAAATGAGGACATTGAAACTATATTTTAAAATTTATCTATTGACCATAGAGAAATTGAAAGTGAATTGTTAAATATCAAAGTGAAGCCAGAAGTAATCATTTCTTCCTTAAGAGAATATATTCAAGAGTGGTTAAACAAGTCTACAATCAAGATTTCTGAATTTCCAATGGAAGCAGTTACAACCGGCCACATAACCGCAATGGACAAATATATGAAGGGTTCATCAACAAGAAAATGAAAGGGATATATTCCATCACAATAAGTCCATACTGATTACATACCTTCTTCCTTATCATATTTCATACAATTATATTTATTATTTCATTGGAAAAGTATAACTGAGTTCCGATAACTTCCTCCTTGTCTTCTTTCCAGATCCTATTTCTCATGCTCCACTCCATGCTCTTCTCTTCATCATATTTATTGTAAATATTTTCATAGTCCATGGGAGCCCCAATCCTAGTCCATTAATGGACAAACGCCTTTAAATTTCAATTATCCTAACATACATTATCATTTTTTGAGAAATTCCAGAGAACTAAGTCAGGATCAATTTTGATTGTATTTTATAACTATGAGTTTTGAGTATAAGATATTTGAATTCGATCTATAAAAATCTTATTTTGAGCTTAATAAGTAGTACTCTTTCAAATTTCTCTTGTGCCATTGGACTATTTCTTTTATTTGAATATGATCATAATTTTCATTAAACTGTGATGGATGAAAGGATCTTATAGTTTTATATATTGCATGGTGTTTGAGGTTCCTGGTCCACTTATTAGGAATTATCCACACACACACACACACACACACACACACATATATTATTTTTCAGTATTTTGAATTTTATTGAGCCATAAAGAGTTGGATTCAGTCATTTGGCAGTATTCCATATTATTTTTTGATATAAAATACTCAAAGATAATCATAAGAAAAATATGAGTACCACCTCTCTAGAAAGATAGGGGGGTTCATATCCTCGTGAGGTTTTCATTTTGGTCTTGAAAAATTCAAACATCAACATTTTTGGCAACCATACTAGGGAAGAATTTTAAAGATTGGTTTTAGACCAAATTTTTTCATGACTTTGTCTCAACCTAATCATCCCCAACTTGAAATTGGATTGGGAAACTAGAGAAGTATTCTGCCTTAATTATATAATCTTGCATTGACAACAACCCAAAGTCGAGAAGAATTAGAGAGATCTTGGCATAATCTTGTTCACGAAGAAGAACGAGAAATCCTTAGAAGACAAAGAAGAGACGAGAGATAGATTTGAAGAGATCAAGCACCAAATAGAAATTAAAGTTGGACAAGTATAAAGGGCCATTAACCAGAAGTAGGAGTAAAAAGATGCAAGTTTTAGAAATTGAAGAACGTATGTTTGAAGAAAATAAGAGATATTCAAGAATGGGTGATAGGGAAGAAAGACAAGAAGAAAGACGCGAAGGAAGGTACAAAATCCTGATGAGAAGGGTAAGATATTATCCCTTAAGCCTCCAGGGAGAACAACACAAGCTTCCTATTCTTCCAAAGGGACCATTGAAGAAATTCTCAGGGGATGGAGCGATTGATCCAAAAATACATGTAGATTTATTATTGGATATTTGTGATTTCCATCTCATTGAAGTTGATGATGTAATGGTAAGATTATTTCTCCAAACATTGGTCAATCAAGCTTATGAATGGTACATATCATTTCCTACAAGATCGATTGGGTCATTTGATGATATTCAAACAATGTTTTTGAATATTTTTTCTCCTCTAGTTGCTTACCATACTCTTCTCATATACTTTACTCAAATTTGTTTGAGAAAAAATGAAAGAATTTAATATTTTAATTTGAGATTCAATAAAACATTGAACAAAATACCATACGACAAAAGGCCAAATGCTCTAGTAGTACTCGGTTGTTATAAGAATGCCATGCCTTCCAATGTAAAGTTTTCTATTAGAGACTCTCAAATTGAAACCTTAAATGAAGCAATGGGAAAAGCCACAGAGACGGAAGAAAGCATGTTTGAAACAAGAGTTGACCTTGATATTATTCTTGGAAAAGTAAAATAACAAATAGATAATTTGGCCTTTTTTTATCAAAGGGCATCAAGATCAAAGAAGAATGATGATAAAAAAACATGCCATCTTGGAAGTCAAGGATTCAGAGGATGTTTTTTCAAAGGTTAATACCAAATGTAAAAATTGACCATGTTGTAGCATAAGAGACAAAGCAGAAGATGGAGATTCCACAAATGAATAGAACTATTAGGAAAATGCAGAATGAAATAACTAGATTGAGAATAAATGAAAATTTCATGCATGATTCAAGTATGTCAGTGCCAGAACAAAGGAGAAATCATGCTCAAGAATAGAGGACACGAATCGAGAATACCAATGATCAACAAAGATAGAGAATCCCAAGGGCACCTAATCCCAATGCATTAATACTTGAAGAATCTTATGATGAACAATTTATTGAGAAATAGGCTGACTATATTCAAGAAGAAATTATTGAATTTGTACATACGGATGGATGTGAGACATCCATGTACATATTTGAAGAAAATGAAGAAAAAATATCTAATAAGACAATGTTGTCCAAACACAGGAACAATAAAAAAATCCAAACCAAAGGAAAATATAGAAAAAGAAAAAGAAAAAGAGAAGAATAAATCAAGTGAGCAACAAAGAATTGTAAAAAATCCTCATATGATGTATAATGTGGTCAATGATATTAGTAAATTTAGAATCACTCTACCCTTCTTGGAAGTGGTAAAAATTCTATAGCAAAGAGAAAATATTCTCAAACTTTTAGATGATCCAAGCGGAAGAATGTAAGTTGTTATTACAAATCTGAGGCAGAATCAGATCATATCATTTGTCAAGTTGAGAGGTAAAGTGCCCCCCTTTCATATTTCGATTGAAAATCACGATGCTTTTCTTCACAATTGTTTGATAGATTCCAGAGCGATGAATAATATCATTCCCCTGGAAGTAATGAAAGAACTCGATATGCATTGTACCAAATATTATGAAATAGGTGAAACTATTTATGCAATCAATTATAGAAAGGTACCAGCCTATGGAGAAATCAAGGAATTTTATGCTTGGATTACTGTTGCTCCCCATATTATCACTATTTTCACTATCATAGTGGTTTATCTTCTCCCAACATATGGAGTAGTCCTAGGAAGATATTGGTCTTGAAATATCAGTGGTTACATAATGAATGATGGTAGTTTCATGATGTTTCTGAACAAATATGGGACAATGCTGAAAGTTCCTCGTGAGCCCAGAAAACCATTTTCATTTAAAAAGAAAGAGAATGAAATGATGCAAATATTATATATATCCAGGCATTAGAAATTATGCTATACATGATTTGGAGAAGTCAGAAAGTTTGAAACAAGAAGATAATTCTTTTACTAGATACCGGCGAATGTCATTTGATGGCGCATTCTCAAGCTTAGGGAGCGGGGTCAGAATTGTACATAAAAGTCCTGATAAAGGCATATATCCACATGCCATCAGATTGGAATTTCCATGTACCAACAATGAAGCAAAGTATGAAGCACTAATTCAAGGGATGATTCTAGCATTGGAAATGAACAGTGAACACTTGATTATAACCAATGACTCTGAATTGGTTATAAATCAAGTCATTCAAAGATATAAGATCAAGAAAGAAAAACTCAAGTTGTATGTCAAAAGAATAAATGAATTGATGGAGGCTTTCTGTTCATTCAATATATATTTTGTTCCCAGAGAGAAAAATCAAAAGGAAGATTCCTTGGCACTTTTTACTTCATTATCTAATCTTGAGAATATTCAAATAAAAAGTTCATTTCAAGTCAAAAGAATTTTCAGACCTTCAGTGCCTGAAAATCAAGAATACCTTCAGGTATTTGAAAATGAAGAAGAATTGAATGGTTTATTGGCCAATGAAAATGATTACAAGGATAATGATAATAGAGTTTCCCTTGTTCCAAAAGACTGTGTAAAATCATAATTTGTTTTTACAAGAAATGATCAAGCAAAGAATCTTAAAGAAGAAGTATCGGTTTGAAAGGTACAAGAAACACATAAAATAGATATTGGAACTGAGGAATCTCCAAAACATGTGAATCTTGGGTTTGATTGCACATCATAGGAGGTTGACCAATATAATGCCTTATTCAAATAATATTATGATGTATTTACATGGAGTTATGATTATCTTAAGGCATATGATAAATCTATATTCCATAATATCATACCATTGAGAGAAGGGGCAAATCCTTTTAAGCAAAAAATTAGAATGATGAATCCCAAATTAAAGCCATTGGTAAAAGCGGAGTTTGAGAAATAAAAAAATGTTGGAATTATATATCCCATAAGACATTCAGATTGGCTCTCAAATCCAGTGGCGGTGAGGAAAAATACTGGAGAAATTCAAATGTGTGTTGATTTCAGAGATTTGAATAAATAAAGCATCAAATACAACTATCATTTGCCTAACATGGAATTATTGCTTCAACAAGTTACTGGATCAACTTGTATGACCACGTTAGACTGGTTTTCAGGGTACAATCAAGTATTGGTAGTAAAGGAAGACAGACCCATGACTGCCTTTATAACACCTTGGGAAACATATGCTTATGATCACATGCCCTTTGGTTTAAAGAATGTTGGAGATAGTTTTCAAAGAGCCATAGATCATGCATTAAAAAATTTGATAGGGAGATTTATGGTTGATTATCAAGATGATCTTACAGTCCATTCCAAGACAAGGGAAGAACACATTCATCATTTGAGGCAAGTTTTTGAAAAGTGTATATTATATGGGATCTCTCTTAATCCGAAGAAATGTTTATTTATTGTATCTAAAGGAAATTTGTTGGGACATATAGTCAGTAAAGGAGGAATATACATCGATCCTAAAAGAATAAGATCAATTAAAAAAATGAATCCTCCATCTTCAAATAAAGGGGCACAATCATTTTTCGAAAAGATAAACTTTGTGAAAAGATTCTTCCCTGATTATGCAAGAATTGTCGATCAATTTATTGCTGAAAAAAGATCATATATTTGAATGGAATTCAAATACTCCGAAAGCGTTTTACAACATTAAATGAAAAATCACCACAATGCCTATGCTTATCAGTCTAGATTTTAAAAGATGTTTTGTTTTATATTCTTTTTCTACAGAAGGGGTCGTTTCTTTAGTTCTTACACAAAAAAATCATAAAGGGGAAGAGTTACCAATAAGATTCATGAGTAAAACCCTTCATTATTATGAGATAAAATATTCAGAATTGGAGAATAAGGAACTCTCTCTTGTTAAGGCAATGTCACATTTTCAGACTTATACTTTGAAATCCCATGTTACATCATATGTGCCATATTCTCCAGTAAAGATGCTCCTAAATCAACAATTGAGAGAGGGAAAGTGGGGAAATTGGCTGGCCAAGATTCAAGAGCATGATATTGAGATCAAACCATTAAAGGAAGTTAAAGGACATGGATTGTGCAAGATCATTGCAGATAATGATGAATTGAATGGGGTGGTCTCAATTTCAATAGGAAAACTTATGTTGAATTCTAAATGGTACAAAGACATCAGTTTTTATCTAAGATCTGGATAGTTCCCAATTAGTATGACTCTCAAAGAAAGAAGAGATCTAAAAATAAAATTCAATCAATATGTATTAATTCCAGAGATATTGTTCAAAAGAGATTATGATGGTATGCTATTGAGGTGTGTAGATGAAATGAAGGCTCAAGAACTGATAAAGGAATTTCATGAAGGAATATGTGGTGGACATTTTGCACCAACTAATACTACTCACATAATAATAAGGACTGGGTATTATTGGTCATCAATTTTTAAGGATTCATATGAAATGGTGAGGAAATGTCTTTCCTTTAAAAAATTCTCAGGAAATATGAAGAGGTATGCAATGCCTTTTCAACCTATACTGGTTGAAGAAAAATTTGCACAATGAGGACTAGATGTCATTGGGCCAATACATCCAAAATCAAGTAAAGTACATGTATACATTCTTACTGCAACAAATTATTTTACACAATGGCAGGACGTAGTGGCATTAGAAAGGGTTGATTATGAAGAATTGATCAGGTTTCTTAAATATAATATTTTATCAAGGTTTGGGGCACTGAAAAAGTTCATCAATGATAATGGGTCAATCTTCATTGGATCAAATTTTATCAATTTTTTTGGGGAATATGGTATTATGATGGGGCAATCATCAAATTATTATCCTCAAGGAAATGGGTTCGCTGAATAAACAAGAAAAACATTGATTCAAATTCTAAAGAAGACAATTGATCAAAATCAAAATAATTGGCATTTAAAATTGATATATGCTTTGTGGGAAAGCAGGATGACGCCAACGGATAGCACTGGGATATCCCCTTATGCGGTGGTCTATGGAAAATAAGAAAAAACTCCACTTAATCTTCAATTGAATGATCTAACTTATGCAATAAATATTGAAAACACTAACTTATGCAATAAATAGTGAAGACACAGAAGATAGTCCTCCTATGCAAAAGAGATTGAATCAGTTGTTAAAGATAGAATAAGAGAGATACGAAGCATTAAATAAAATATGTTAGAGGAAAAAAAATGTCAAGAAGTATTTTGATCAAAGTGCGACAAGAAATGATTTTCAAAACAATGAACTAGTACTACTCTGGAACAAAGAAAAATAAAATCCCTCAATGCATATAAAGTTTGAAGCACTCTAGATTGAGCCCTATCTCATTGAAAAGATTTTAAGTTTCAATTTGTACATGCTCAAGGATATGAAGGGAAACGTTTTGATGCTTCCTGTCAATGAGCAACATTTGAAGAGTTTCTTTGCTTGAAATTTTTCTTCTCTCTTGTACATAGTTTTTTTTTCTTTGTTTTGTATATTCTCACCTCCTATACTCCATCACCCAACTAATAATACATCTGGTCTTGATATTTTGGATTCTTGATAACCCATAGTGGGGTTATCATCCCATGGTTGGAGTGAGTTGTTGAACCTCATAAATTATTCTTTCTTTTTCATTACTTTGCACTTATATTTTTTCTATGTATGTTTCCCTCCAATAATTTTCATTGTCATGTCTTACTCCCACGACTTATGTCTTTTACATACTTATGTCATTTTATTATATTCACAGGTTGGCGGACTCAAAAAATCACGCTCTATCACTGTCGAGTAAAATATATGCTATTTATTTCGACATTAAATTGTCAACCCGGGGCTTGTAAGCTTCGAGGTGCCAACACTGTATGTGCGGGTCTAGAGCTCTAATCTAGCCTAGCCTAGCCTAATCTAATCTAATTCCAATAAACTCAAATAATGAAGAGCTTTAAACAATTCTAGAATCATGAACTCTATATGACCTAAGTAACCTTAAACAATCTAAGACTATGAACTATCTCTAAATAAGCAAATAACAAGAAATCTATTTCAAAGCTATCTATTCAATCTGTTTTTAAATAAGCAAACAACAAGTAGCTATTTATGGATTATTTGATCTATCTATCTCTGAGTGAACAAGTAAATAAGAAAGTAAGCAACTGATTCATTCACTCTATCATACTAATATTGGAAAATACTTTGTTCAAAATCACTAATTCAAGCGAATCTACAAACCCATAACTAGCACTAATTAGAAATTCTAATTCTAATTCGTAACTAAAATAACATTGAAAATACTCCATATAGAAATATAAAAACTCAAAACTAATTCAAGAAAATCTACAAACTTCTAACTAATACTAATTAATAATCATGATTCAAATTCATAACTGAGATAACATTGAAAATCCAAAACTTGAAATTACAACTAAGGTATAATGGAAAATCATAACTCAAGATTATAACTAGGATGCTATTGAAAATCATAATTCAAAATTCACTTATATCTTATCATACTGATACTAGAAATAGAATTAATAATTTATGCAAACCTACAGGTGGTAATTGAATAACTTAGTGAAATAGACACTGCCTAAATAACTAATCTGCAAAGTGATTTATAGTTTATAAATCAAGGAAAGAAAGCTATAATGGCACAGTTAAATATCTATAAACACATGCCCATTAATAAATTACAACATGCATAACCATATGTGATATGTTAGAATATAAACAAGTAAGTACGAACGAATTATGAGTGCTTTGTAATATAAATACAATTTGGGGAGAAATCTGCAAATTGGAAAATTATATACATAGTAACACAATTTTGACAAGAATTTGAAATTAATAAGTGATGAATGTAAAATGAAAAAATATAAATATACAACAATACAAACAAGCTACCCAGACTACTGGTGGGCCCCCCAACAGTCACGACACTACTTCAATGGAAAAACGTAGTCACAGAATTAACATGGCATTGATATTAATCATGAAAATAAAGTTTTACATCAAAATCGAAATAATGTCTGTGTGTATGTATACAAATCCATTTTTCTTCCTGTCATAGACAACAAATATTTATAGAGTTTTTACAGAGCTGAGAGGTCGACCTAATAGTGTATGCATAAAAAAATTATTTGCATCATTAAACATCAAATTCTGTTGAGGAATCTCCAATAAATGCTTGAAACAGAGTGAGTAAATAGGCCATGGATCTTGGGCATCTTCAATGGTTGGAAGCAAATTCTGGTAGGACACCGAGCAAGAGGGATCCCAAGGAAGAAAAACCCATGTGCTCAAATTTCATAATGGTGCCCCGAGATATGCGGATCGCCAACTCCTCTGTGTTCCGAGTGTCGAATGGAGTGCTGGATGGAGTGTCATATGGAGTGTTGGATGGAGTATTGGAGTATTGGAGGGATGAATCAAGGACCACGAACTGCTCTCAATATGTTTACAATTTTAGGAAATGGCTTGCGTGGGACCTAATTGGGCATATTGGGGACAAAACCCATGTGCCGGATTTTTATGATTCAACTTCCTCTTCCAATGAATTAAGCCCTAAGTTCGTTGTCTGGAATAGTGCCAGATGAAGGTCTGGATGGAGGGCCAGATCACATTTTTGACCTGTTGCAAGCAAACAAGAAACGTTAGATCAGTGTAACCATTCAATTGAAGATGAATTAATCATAAAACCATTGCAAAATGATGATTACAGATACCTTTTGTGTTTCCATGGAAAATTGATGTATAAATCTTGATAATACCTTTAAAATGGCTAAATGAGATAATAACATATGTAATATCGCATGCAAAAAGGATTTGATCATTGCAATAAAATAGTAAAAACATGAACCCAACATTACCCCCACGCCTAAGGATTTGCAGGTCCCTCTGCAAACAAAAATGAATCACTCGACATAAGTAGACTCATGAAGGAGGGGGTGGATTGGCTTTAGAATCTTCTCCCTCTTGTCTTGGGGATTTTGTCTTGGGCCTTTTATGATGTTTTGTAGATGCCTATCCATAGTTTTTCTCTCTTCCAATTGTTGAAGCAATTGAGCATTTTCTTGTTGCAATTTACCAATAGCTAGGGTTTGATTAGATGACTCAAGAGAGGAAGGCTTAGGATCTTTGATAGATGAAGAAGGTATATCAACTTTAGAAGACAGTGTAGGCATCTGGGAGGAAGGAGTAACATTGTTTTTTTGAGGAAGACTTGGTGTGATAAGTTTAGATTTTATCAAGTTTCCTTTGTTATCGATTTGCAACTGTTACAGGGATCATTTGAGTGTAAGCAGTCTCCCCTTGCAAAACATAGATTAAGAAAAACTTTAAAGTATAATGCACAACAGGCTTATTAATTATACACATAAATTATGTCAACAGTATAAAGGTTATCATTTTAATAAAAACAACATAATTTTTACAAAGATTCTACTTCCTCTTCTCATGGATTATAATATAGATGGGAAGTGTTTATCATTTTTCAACTCAAGAAACCCCTCCCCCACTCGTAAGTATTGTAACACCTCACAATAAAAAATATAGGAAACCAATGAATTCTCCCAATAGCCTAAGATTTATAGCTTGCCAAGTGAAGAGATAAATTTCACACATTAGTCTGATGAGGTGGTTAAAGTATGGCCCACCTATAGGAAAAAACATCCTACATATAGTTAAGAAGAGGTAGGTGAGAGAGTCTTAGGATAGTCTTAAAGCTAGTTCCCAATGGCATATTTATGGAGTTCATTGACCTTTGCTTAACCATGCATACTTCTTTTCAACTTTACCTACAAGTAATGTCGTACATCAAGACAAGTTTAAATATTTAGGAATTTTATTAAGTGTTTGTCATATCATCACCCTTGCTAGGTAGAATTCCCCGCTGCCAGCAAGCTTATTCAGTACTTCGATGAGTTTACCTAGTCATACGACATGCCGGTACCCGCTGCCAGCAGACCTGTTCAGTATCTCGGTGAGTTAGCCTCTTACACCCTTTTACAGCAAGGGCTGGCCCACCATCTTTTAAGATTTTTATATAAAGATTTCTTTTTGCAAGAAGAAGATGGGGAGACAACTCTAAATTTTTTTATTTAAGATTGGGATGGTATTTATGTTAGAGGATGACTCTTATTTATGTATTCCTTATAGAATGTCTTGATGTAAGGGGTACTTAAGCATACGTAGCCTATCTAAAGACATGGTATAATCAAACATTTTTAGTGTGTAGTGGATGGTACCATTGGAAAAGAACAAAAAGGTACCTTCAGGCTCGACTTACTTTTTTTTTTTTTTTTTTTAAAGTTATGGTGATGTTTTCATGGCTAACCGCTAATCAGACCTTCTTGATACTATTTCATAAATATACTTACTCACTTATTCAGGGTTCTTGGGGAAATTGTACGAGTAACCTCTAGGTTTGATAGTCAAGGTGTCACTTCCTTGTATCCTCTAGTGGTGGAGGTTAAGAGCAACTACCATTAAAGATGCCTTGAGAAAAAGGAAGATCGAAATCTTGTAAAACTATGGTTAATTCATAGAAAGCAATAATAAAATTCATTATTCGATTAATGCTTAAGCAGACAACAAGGTTCAAATATTGAAATATCTTTTTTGAAGGAAATAATTCCCTTTTTGTCCCCTTGAAATTGTCCACTTGTGGTGAAATAAATACCTGCAGAGATCTCTAAAACTGTTTGTCAAAAACTGCACTCTAAAATATCAAAAACTGATGACATCAATGAGATCAAGTCACATGCACATGTATCTCATAGTTCTTTTATTAAAAAGAAAATGTAAAATGAGGTTGCATTAAACTTTAAGATAAACTAACAACACACAACTTTTATTTATTATCCTACCCTACCTAAAAAGAAAGGAAAATATTTATTCAAGTGTAATAACTTTTCCAATGTAACCATGTGCGAAACAAGATAAGATACATATCCATATCCACATATGAAAAATTTACTACAGTGATTACTTGGATATGAAGAACCAACCAACCTACTTGTTTTGGCATCAAAAAGTGTTGAAGAAGAGAATAGTATTGTGGCTTGATGATCTCTAGAAACCAAATTTTAATGTAATCTTGATGTTCATCAACAGTAATTTCTATGCTCTTCTTCATCATGCTATGCATATCCTCTTCTTCTGGATGATTGATTTCTGAAGTACATTAAGGATCTGTTGAGATGGATGTTGAGAACTCAATATCAGGTCTTAGTGATTTCTCTCCACCAGATGTAGTCCATAATTTTTCATCTTCCTTTGCATTTTGGGAAGGAAAATCATTTTGTAGCTCATAAGACCTTGATTATTCTAATATTTCCAGAGAGGTAGATACACTTTTGGGTACTGCCAAAATGTGTTCTTCCTAAAAAGAAGAAATCTCTACTGCTGCTAGGATTTGAGAAAGTTCCCTCAAGCTAATTCTAAGTTCATCTTGTCATTTGATAAAACTTGGTTCACACAAAGATCAGTGCCCAGGGTTCTTACAACACCCAAAATTTTATATGTGTTTTTTATTATTCTAATCAAGACTACCTACCACAAAAACATATTTGCATAAATCAAACAAACATTTGTATGAAATAAAACACGCTTGCAATAAAGAAATCAAACTCACATTCATTCCTACATTAAATTGCGGAAAGTAAACACACCCAAACTTACAAAAAGAAAGAAAAACACACTTGCATAAAATTAAATTGCAGGAAAGTAAATTGCAAAAAAAAGTAAACACACTAAGAAAAATAAACAAACTGAATAAAAAACAACACCCAATGAAATAATACTGAAATTCAACGCTATTGAAAAAACTGAAATAAAATGAATTGCAAAACTTAAAGCATACTACTTCAAGAAAACTTGAACTCCTCATGCTACTTTAGACCTCGCTATCACCAAGTTATCTTTTCAAAACAATTATCTCTTCAAAAAGACAACACAATTGCATGAAAGAAAACACACTTGCGGGAAAGTAAATTGCAAGAAAGTAAACAAACTGAGAAAATTAAACAAACTAAGAAAAGTAAGCAAACTTGCAGAAAAAGTAAAAACTCTCGCGGAAAGGGAACAACAAGGCTTTGGAGCGACCCATTAAAATGGATGCGCAAGTTCTTACCTCTCGTCTCAAAGTTTCTCCCCCCCATTGTTGTGTAATTAAAATCAAACTACCTACCTAAGCTCTAATCCCTTTAGCACCTCCCCAACAACGACGCCAAAAATGTTGAGTAAAATATATGCTATTCATTTCGACATTAAATTGTCAACCTGGGGCTCGTAAGCTTCGAGGTGCCAACACTGTATGTGCGGGTCTAGAGCTCTAGTCTAGCCTAGCCTAGCCTAATCTAATCTAATTCCAATAAACTCAAATAATGAAGAGCTTTAAACAATTCTAGAATTATGAACTCTATATGACCTAAGTAACCTTAAACAATCTAAGACTATGAACTATCTCTAAATAAGCAAAGAACAAGAAATCTATTTCAAAGCTATCTATTCAATCTCTTTTTAAATAAGCAAACAACAACTAAGTTATTTATGGATTATTTGATCTATCTATCTCTGAGTGAACAAGTAAATAAGCAGGTAATAAACTAATTCATTCACTCTATCATACTAATACTAGAAAATTCTTTGTTCAAAATCATTAATTCAAGCGAATCTACAAACCCATAACTAGCACTAATTAGAAATCCTAATTCAAATTCGTAACTAAAATAACATTGAAAATACTCCGTATAGAAATCTACAAACTCAAAACTAATTCAAGCAAGTATACACAATTCTAACTAATACTAATTAAAAATCATGATTCAAATTCATAACCGAGATAACATTGAAAATCCAAAACTTGAAATTAGAACTAAGGTATCATGGAAAGTCATAACTCAAGATTATAACTAGGATGCTATTGAAAATCATAATTCAAAATTCACTTCTATCTTATCATACTGATACTAGAAACAAAATTAATAATTTCTGCAAACCTACAGGTGGTGATTGAAAATTATAACTTAGTGAAGTAGACACTGCCTAAATAAGTAATTTGCAAAGTGATTTATAGTTTATAAAACAGGAAAAGAAAGATATAATAACACAGTTAAATATCTATAAACACTTTCCCATTAATAAATTACAACATGCATAACCATATGTTAGATGTTAGAATATAAACAAGTAAGTATGAATGAATTATGAGTGCTCTATAATATACATACAATCTGGGGAGCAATCTGCAAATTAGAAAAAGATATACACAGTAACACAATTTTGACAAGAATTCGAAATTAATAAGTGATGAAAGTAAAATGCACAAATATAAATATACAACGATATAAACAAGCTACCCAGACTACTGGTGCCCCCCCCAACATTCGTGGCACTACTTCAATGGAAAAACGCAGTCACAGAATTAACATGGTATTGATATTAATCATGAAAACAGAGTTTTACAACAAAATCAAAATAATGTCTGTGTGTATGTATACAAATCCGTTTTTCTTCTTGGCATAGACAACATGTATTTATAGAGTTTTTACAGAGATGAGAGGTCGACCACTGATCCTCTTAGAATAGTGTATGCATAAAAAAATCAATTACATCATTAAACATCAAATTCTCTCGAGGAATCTCCAGTAAATGCTTGAAACAGAGTGAGTAAATGGGCCATGGATCTCAGGCATCTTCAATGGCTAGAAGCAAATTCTGGTAGGACATCGAGCAAGAGGGATCCCAAGGGAGAAAAACCCATGTGCTCAAATTCCATAACGATGCTCCGAGATATGTGGATCGCTAACTCCTCTGCGCTCCGAGTGCCGAATGGAGTGTCGGATAGAGTGTCAAATGGAGTATTGGAGTATTAGAGGGACAGATCAAGGACCACAAATTGCTCTCAATCTGTTTACAATTTTAGGAAATGGATCACATGGGACCTAATTAGGCATATTGGGCACAAAACCCATGTGCCAGAGTTTTATGATTCAACTTTTTCTTCCCATAAATTAAGTCGTAAGTTCACCGCCTGGAAGAGTGCCAGATGAAGGTCTGGATGGAAGGATGGATCACATTTTTGACCTGTTGCAAGCAAACAAGAAACGTTAGATCAGTGTAACCATTCAACTGAATATGAATTAGTCATAAACCCATTTCAAAATGATGATTACAGATACCTTGTGTGATTCCATGGCAAATTGATGTATAAATCTTCATAATACCTTTAAAATGGCTAAATGAGATCATAACATATGTAATATCGCATGCAAAAAGGATTTGATCATTGCAATAAAATAGTCAAAACATGAACCCAACAATCACTTTTCCTCTTTGAACCTTTTGCCAATACTTAGTTTATTTTTCACTCACAGAGTTGCAGACTCACAATTTATTTTCTTTTATATCTTCCCGTCTTCACAAGTTTGTCTGACAAGTATCAATAGTTATCCATTTTTCTTATCATATAAAACTCACATTCTCATTTGAAATATTCCACTCTACCACCCCGCCATGACGCGTCCTTTATATTTCATAGTTCTCAAGTCATATTAAATGCTAATCCTACGAACTAAACTACTAAATTGAATTTTGAAAAGGTCGTTATTAATGATGTTTCTATTGAGGCAAAATCACATTTATTTAAGGTTAATGCTCTCATCAAGGATTCAACGTAATTATTTCACTATTCTAAGTGGTATTATGGAGAATTCCTATCAACCTGATAAAGATGGATGAAAGAAAACAACATTTATGTGGGGATACCTTGAATTTATTCACTAGAGAAGATCACAATTACCATTGGTCGAGGTTATATTGGTATTATTCAACGTTACCAAACAAAGATAATAATAAGGTTTGGACATAAGAAATATCTCTTGATGGTTGTCCTTGAGGTTTTCGAGTGCAAATAGATTGTCACATGGTGTATTGATAAATTTGTTCAGAATAGAAGAACAATTACACTACAAAGAGGTTCCTCTATTTCATTAGCGCCTTTAGTATTCAAAAAAATGCTAAAATTACCAGAGTCTAAATTAACATACAGAGGAGAAGACGTTATAGATTTTCTTAAAGGGAAAAATAATGGAATGGATCTTCTACAAGAATATTTACAAGATCCTACTACAATGCCGAAATACTTATCCAGAATCCATGTTAGTTTTTTAAAGGACCCTTATCAAGAAATTGCTTGGTTATTTACTAGAGTTACTAGTCAGGATTCTACATAAACTATTCCTTGGATGGCCCTACATATTTTACATTTTATAGTTCATGAGAATGTGGTCTTCGATTGGGAGAAAATCATATCAAATGAAAATTTTGCACAATTACTAAATTTCATAAGTGATAAAAAGTTTGATATGGCATCTTATATGATATTTTCTATCACACATTGTCATATTTTTAAAGGTTTGAGTGTTGGAAAAATGGTAAAATAAAAAA